>JAOPSE010002931.1:0-67586 GCA_029449295.1 Zea luxurians | reverse complement strand
ACCATTTCTTGGTCAAAATCGTACGTGTTAGCCTTCGGTATTATTGAAAATGGTCGTTCATGGCTATTTTCAAAAATGGGGGTTGTGTGGCCATTGATCATCGACCAGAGGCTCATACACCTCACCCCACATATGTTTCCTTGCCATAGATCACATTCTTGGATTTCTGGTGGAGACCATTTCTTGGTCAAAATCGTAGGTGTTAGCCTTAGTATTATTGAAAATGGTCGTTCATGGCTATTTTCGAAAAAATGGGGGTTGTGTGGCCATTGATCATCGACCAAGAGGCTCATACCCCACCCCACATCCTTCCTTCCTTCTTGGATTTCTGGTGGAGACCATTTCTTGGTTAAAACCGTAGGGTTAGCCTTCGGTATTATTGAAAATGGTCGTTCATGGCTATTTTCAAAAAATGGGGGTTGTGTGGCCATTGATCATCGACCAGAGGCTCATACACCTCACCCCACATATGTTTCCTTGCCATAGATCACATTCTTGGATTTCTGGTGGAGACCATTTCTTGGTCAAAAATCCGTAGGTGTTAGCCTTCGGTATTATTGAAAATGGTCGTTCATGGCTATTTTCAAAAAATGGGGGTTGTGTGGCCATTGATCATCGACCAGAGGCTCGTACACCTCACCCCACATATGTTTCCTTGCCATAGATCACATTCTTGGATTTCTGGTGGAGACCATTTCTTGGTAAAATCCGTAGGTGTTAGCCTTCGGTATTATTGAAAATGGTTCATGGCTATTCATTGGCAATTCAGGAAATGTGGTTTGTGCCATTGATCATCGACCAGAGGCTCATACACCTCACCACATATGTTTCCTTGCCATAGATCACATTCTTGGATTTCTGGTGGAGACCATTTCTTGGTCAAAAATCGTAGGTGTTAGCCTTATTATTGAAAATGGTCGTTCATGGCTATTTTCGACAAAAATGGGGGTTGTGTGGCCATTGATCATCGACCAGAGGCTCATACACCTCACCCACATATGTTTCCTTGCCATAGATCACATTCTTGGATTTCTGGTGGAGACCATTTCTTGGTCAAAAATCCGTAGGTGTTAGCCTTCGTATTATTGAAAATGGTCGTTCATGGCTATTTTCGACAAAAATGGGGGTTGTGTGGCCATTGATCATCGACCAGAGGCTCACACCTCACCCCACATATGTTTCCTTGCCATAGATCACATTCTTGGATTTCTGGTGGAGACCATTTCTTGGTAAAAATCCGTAGGTGTTAGCCTTCGGTATTATTGAAAATGGTCGTCATGGCTATTTTCGGCAAAAATGGGGGTTGTGTGGCCATTGGATCATGGAGGTGGAGCCATTGATCTAGGCTCATACACCTCACCACATATGTTTCCTTGCCATAGATCACATTCTTGGATTTCTGGTGGAGACCATTTCTTGGTCAAAAATCCGTAGGTGTTAGCCTCGGTATTTTGAAAATGGTCTCATGGCTATTTTCGACAAAAATGGGGGTTGTGTGGCCATTGATCATCGACTAGAGGCTCATACACCTCACCCCACATATGTTTCCTTGCCATAGATCACATTCTTGGATTTCTGGTGGAGACCATTTCTTGGTCAAAAATCCGTAGGTGTTAGCCTTCGGTATTATTGAAAATGGTCGTTCATGGCTATTTTCAAAAATGGGGGTTGTGTGGCCATTGATCACCAGAGGCTCATACACCTCACCCCACATATGTTTCCTTGCCATAGATCACATTCTTGGATTTCTGGTGGAGACCATTTCTTGGTCAAAATCCGTAGGTGTTAGCCTTCGGTATTATTGAAAATGGTCGTTCATGGCTATTTTCCAAAAATGGGGGTTGTGTGGCCATTGATCATCGACCAGAGGCTCATACACCTCACCCCACATATGTTTCCTTGCCATAGATCACATTCTTGGATTTCTGGTGGAGACCATTTCTTGGTAAAAATCCGTAGTGTTAGCCTTCGGTATTATTGAAAATGGTCATTCATGGCTATTTTCGCAAAATGGGGGTGTGTGGCCATTGATCATGGACCGAGAGGCCATACACTCACCCCACATATGTTTCCTTGCCATAGATCACATTCTTGGATTTCTGGTGGAGACCATTTCTTGGTCAAAAATCCGTAGGTGTTAGCCTTCGTATTATTGAAAATGGTCGTTCATGGCTATTTTCGCAAAAATGGGGGTTGTGTGGCCATTGATCATCGACCAGAGGCTCATACACCTCACCCCACATATGTTTCCTTGCCATAGATCACATTCTTGGATTTCTGGTGGAGACCATTTCTTGGTCAAAAATCCGTAGGTGTTAGCCTTCGGTATTATTGAAAATGGTCGTTCATGGCTATTTTCGACAAAAATGGGGGTTGTGTGGCCATTGATCATCGACCAGAGGCTCATACACCTCACCCCACATATGTTTCCTTGCCATAGATCACATTCTTGGATTTCTGGTGGAGACCATTTCTTGGTCAAAAATCCGTAGGTGTTAGCCTTCGGTATTATTGAAAATGGTCGTTCATGGCTATTTTCGACAAAATGGGGGTTGTGTGGCCATTGATCATCGACCAGAGGCTCATACACCTCACCCCACATATGTTTCCTTGCCATAGATCACATTCTTGGATTTCTGGTGGAGACCATTTCTTGGTAAAAATCGTAGGTGTTAGCCTTCGGTATTATTGAAAATGGTCATTCATGGCTATTTTCAAAAATGGGGGTTGTGTGGCCATTGGCATGGGCCATTACGACAGAGGCTCACACCTCACCCACATATGTTTCCTTGCCATAGATCACATTCTTGGATTTCTGGTGGAGACCATTTCTTGGTCAAAAATCCGTAGTGTTAGCCTTCGGTATTATTGAAAATGGTTCATGGCTATTTTCGACAAAAATGGGGGTTGTGTGGCCATTGATCATCGACCAGAGGCTCATACACCTCACCCCACATATGTTTCCTTGCCATAGATCACATTCTTGGATTTCTGGTGGAGACCATTTCTTGGTCAAAAATCGTAGGTGTTAGCCTTCGGTATTATTGAAAATGGTCGTTCATGGCTATTTTCGACAAAAATGGGGGTTGTGTGGCCATTGATCATCGACAGAGGCTCATACACCTCACCCCACATATGTTTCCTTGCCATAGATCACATTCTTGGATTTCTGGTGGAGACCATTTCTTGGTAAAATCCGTAGGTGTTAGCCTTCGGTATTATTGAAAATGGTCGTTCATGGCTATTTTCGACAAAAATGGGGGTTGTGTGGCCATTGATCATCGACCAGAGGCTCATACACCTCACCCCACATATGTTTCCTTGCCATAGATCACATTCTTGGATTTCTGGTGGAGACCATTTCTTGGTCAAAAATCGTAGTGTTAGCCTTCGGTATTATTGAAAATGGTCGTTCATGGCTATTTTCAAAAATGGGGGTTGTGTGGCCATTGATCATCGACCAGGCTATTCCTTGCCATAGAACATTCTTGGATTTCTGTGGCCATTGATCTTCGACCAGAGGCTCATACACCTCACCACATATGTTTCCTTGCCATAGATCACATTCTTGGATTTCTGGTGGAGACCATTTCTTGGTCAAAAATCCGTAGGTGTTAGCCTTCGGTATTATTGAAAATGGTCGTTCATGGCTATTTTCGACAAAAATGGGGGTTGTGTGGCCATTGATCATCGACCAGAGGCTCATACACCTCACCCCACATATGTTTCCTTGCCATAGATCACATTCTTGGATTTCTGGTGGAGACCATTTCTTGGTCAAAAATCCGTAGGTGTTAGCCTTCGTATTATTGAAAATGGTCGTTCATGGCTATTTTCGACAAAAATGGGGGTTGTGTGGCCATTGATCATCGACCAGAGGCTCATACACCTCACCCCACATATGTTTCCTTGCCATAGATCACATTCTTGGATTTCTGGTGGAGACCATTTCTTGGTTAAAAATCCGTAGGTGTTAGCCTTCGGTATTATTGAAAATGGTCGTTCATGGCTATTTTCGACAAAAATGGGGGTTGTGTGGCCATTGATCATCGACCAGAGGCTCATACACCTCACCCCACATATGTTTCCTTGCCATAGATCACATTCTTGGATTTCTGGTGGAGACCATTTCTTGGTCAAAAATCCGTAGGTGTTAGCCTTCGGTATTATTGAAAATGGTCATTCATGGCTATTTTCGACAAAAATGGGGGTTGTGTGGCCATTGATCATCGACCAGAGGCTCATACACCTCACCCCACATATGTTTCCTTGCCATAGATCACATTCTTGGATTTCTGGTGGAGACCATTTCTTGGTCAAAAATCCGTAGGTGTTAGCCTTCGGTATTATTGAAAATGGTCGTTCATGGCTATTTTCGACAAAAATGGGGGTTGTGTGGCCATTGATCATCGACCAGAGGCTCATACACCTCACCCCACATATGTTTCCTTGCCATAGATCACATTCTTGGATTTCTGGTGGAGACCATTTCTTGGTCAAAAATCCGTAGGTGTTAGCCTTCGGTATTATTGAAAATGGTCGTTCATGGCTATTTTCGACAAAAATGGGGGTTGTGTGGCCATTGATCATCGACCAGAGGCTCATACACCTCACCCCACATATGTTTCCTTGCCATAGATCACATTCTTGGATTTCTGGTGGAGACCATTTCTTGGTCAAAAATCCGTAGGTGTTAGCCTTCGGTATTATTGAAAATGGTCGTTCATGGCTATTTTCGACAAAAATGGGGGTTGTGTGGCCATTGATCATCGACCAGAGGCTCATACACCTCACCCCACATATGTTTCCTTGCCATAGATCACATTCTTGGATTTCTGGTGGAGACCATTTCTTGGTCAAAAATCCGTAGGTGTTAGCCTTCGGTATTATTGAAAATGGTCGTTCATGGCTATTTTCGACAAAAATGGGGGTTGTGTGGCCATTGATCATCGACCAGAGGCTCATACACCTCACCCCACATATGTTTCCTTGCCATAGATCACATTCTTGGATTTCTGGTGGAGACCATTTCTTGGTCAAAAATCCGTAGGTGTTAGCCTTCGGTATTATTGAAAATGGTCGTTCATGGCTATTTTCGACAAAAATGGGGGTTGTGTGGCCATTGATCATCGACCAGAGGCTCATACACCTCACCCCACATATGTTTCCTTGCCATAGATCACATTCTTGGATTTCTGGTGGAGACCATTTCTTGGTCAAAAATCCGTAGGTGTTAGCCTTCGGTATTATTGAAAATGGTCGTTCATGGCTATTTTCGACAAAAATGGGGGTTGTGTGGCCATTGATCATCGACCAGAGGCTCATACACCTCACCCCACATATGTTTCCTTGCCATAGATCACATTCTTGGATTTCTGGTGGAGACCATTTCTTGGTCAAAAATCCGTAGGTGTTAGCCTTCGGTATTATTGAAAATGGTCGTTCATGGCTATTTTCGACAAAAATGGGGGTTGTGTGGCCATTGATCATCGACCAGAGGCTCATACACCTCACCCCACATATGTTTCCTTGCCATAGATCACATTCTTGGATTTCTGGTGGAGACCATTTCTTGGTCAAAAATCCGTAGGTGTTAGCCTTCGGTATTATTGAAAATGGTCGTTCATGGCTATTTTCGACAAAAATGGGGGTTGTGTGGCCATTGATCATCGACCAGAGGCTCATACACCTCACCCCACATATGTTTCCTTGCCATAGATCACATTCTTGGATTTCTGGTGGAGACCATTTCTTGGTCAAAAATCCGTAGGTGTTAGCCTTCTTATTGAAAATGGTCGTTCATGGCTATTTTCGACAAAAATGGGGGTTGTGTGGCCATTGATCATCGACCAGAGGCTCATACACCTCACCCCACATATGTTTCCTTGCCATAGATCACATTCTTGGATTTCTGGTGGAGACCATTTCTTGGTCAAAAATCCGTAGGTGTTAGCCTTCGGTATTATTGAAAATGGTCGTTCATGGCTATTTTCGACAAAAATGGGGGTTGTGTGGCCATTGATCATCGACCAGAGGCTCATACACCTCACCCCACATATGTTTCCTTGCCATAGATCACATTCTTGGATTTCTGGTGGAGACCATTTCTTGGTCAAAAATCCGTAGGTGTTAGCCTTCGGTATTATTGAAAATGGTCGTTCATGGCTATTTTCGACAAAAATGGGGGTTGTGTGGCCATTGATCATCGACCAGAGGCTCATACACCTCACCCCACATATGTTTCCTTGCCATAGATCACATTCTTGGATTTCTGGTGGAGACCATTTCTTGGTCAAAAATCCGTAGGTGTTAGCCTTCGGTATTATTGAAAATGGTCGTTCATGGCTATTTTCGACAAAAATGGGGGTTGTGTGGCCATTGATCATCGACCAGAGGCTCATACACCTCACCCCACATATGTTTCCTTGCCATAGATCACATTCTTGGATTTCTGGTGGAGACCATTTCTTGGTCAAAAATCCGTAGGTGTTAGCCTTCGGTATTATTGAAAATGGTCGTTCATGGCTATTTTCGACAAAAATGGGGGTTGTGTGGCCATTGATCATCGACCAGAGGCTCATACACCTCACCCCACATATGTTTCCTTGCCATAGATCACATTCTTGGATTTCTGGTGGAGACCATTTCTTGGTCAAAAATCCGTAGGTGTTAGCCTTCGGTATTATTGAAAATGGTCGTTCATGGCTATTTTCGACAAAAATGGGGGTTGTGTGGCCATTGATCATCGACCAGAGGCTCATACACCTCACCCCACATATGTTTCCTTGCCATAGATCACATTCTTGGATTTCTGGTGGAGACCATTTCTTGGTCAAAAATCCGTAGGTGTTAGCCTTCGGTATTATTGAAAATGGTCGTTCATGGCTATTTTCGACAAAAATGGGGGTTGTGTGGCCATTGATCATCGACCAGAGGCTCATACACCTCACCCCACATATGTTTCCTTGCCATAGATCACATTCTTGGATTTCTGGTGGAGACCATTTCTTGGTCAAAAATCCGTAGGTGTTAGCCTTCGGTATTATTGAAAATGGTCGTTCATGGCTATTTTCGACAAAAATGGGGGTTGTGTGGCCATTGATCATCGACCAGAGGCTCATACACCTCACCCCACATATGTTTCCTTGCCATAGATCACATTCTTGGATTTCTGGTGGAGACCATTTCTTGGTCAAAAATCCGTAGGTGTTAGCCTTCGGTATTATTGAAAATGGTCGTTCATGGCTATTTTCGACAAAAATGGGGGTTGTGTGGCCATTGATCATCGACCAGAGGCTCATACACCTCACCCCACATATGTTTCCTTGCCATAGATCACATTCTTGGATTTCTGGTGGAGACCATTTCTTGGTCAAAAATCCGTAGGTGTTAGCCTTCGGTATTATTGAAAATGGTCGTTCATGGCTATTTTCGACAAAAATGGGGGTTGTGTGGCCATTGATCATCGACCAGAGGCTCATACACCTCACCCCACATATGTTTCCTTGCCATAGATCACATTCTTGGATTTCTGGTGGAGACCATTTCTTGGTCAAAAATCCGTAGGTGTTAGCCTTCGGTATTATTGAAAATGGTCGTTCATGGCTATTTTCGACAAAAATGGGGGTTGTGTGGCCATTGATCATCGACCAGAGGCTCATACACCTCACCCCACATATGTTTCCTTGCCATAGATCACATTCTTGGATTTCTGGTGGAGACCATTTCTTGGTCAAAAATCCGTAGGTGTTAGCCTTCGGTATTATTGAAAATGGTTCATGGCTATTTTCGACAAAAATGGGGGTTGTGTGGCCATTGATCATCGACCAGAGGCTCATACACCTCACCCCACATATGTTTCCTTGCCATAGATCACATTCTTGGATTTCTGGTGGAGACCATTTCTTGGTCAAAAATCCGTAGGTGTTAGCCTTCGGTATTATTGAAAATGGTCGTTCATGGCTATTTTCGACAAAAATGGGGGTTGTGTGGCCATTGATCATCGACCAGAGGCTCATACACCTCACCCCACATATGTTTCCTTGCCATAGATCACATTCTTGGATTTCTGGTGGAGACCATTTCTTGGTCAAAAATCCGTAGGTGTTAGCCTTCGGTATTATTGAAAATGGTTCATGGCTATTTTCATGGCTATTTTCAAAAATGGGGGTTGTGTGGCCATTGATCATCGACCAGAGGCTCATACACCTCACCCCACATATGTTTCCTTGCCATAGATCACATTCTTGGATTTCTGGTGGAGACCATTTCTTGGTCAAAAATCCGTAGGTGTTAGCCTTCGGTATTATTGAAAATGGTCGTTCATGGCTATTTTCGACAAAAATGGGGGTTGTGTGGCCATTGATCATCGACCAGAGGCTCATACACCTCACCCCACATATGTTTCCTTGCCATAGATCACATTCTTGGATTTCTGGTGGAGACCATTTCTTGGTCAAAAATCCGTAGGTGTTAGCCTTCGGTATTATTGAAAATGGTCGTTCATGGCTATTTTCGACAAAAATGGGGGTTGTGTGGCCATTGATCATCGACCAGAGGCTCATACACCTCACCCCACATATGTTTCCTTGCCATAGATCACATTCTTGGATTTCTGGTGGAGACCATTTCTTGGTCAAAAATCCGTAGGTGTTAGCCTTCGGTATTATTGAAAATGGTCGTTCATGGCTATTTTCGACAAAAATGGGGGTTGTGTGGCCATTGATCATCGACCAGAGGCTCATACACCTCACCCCACATATGTTTCCTTGCCATAGATCACATTCTTGGATTTCTGGTGGAGACCATTTCTTGGTCAAAAATCCGTAGGTGTTAGCCTTGTATTATTGAAAATGGTCGTTCATGGCTATTTTCGACAAAAATGGGGGTTGTGTGGCCATTGATCATCGACCAGAGGCTCATACACCTCACCCCACATATGTTTCCTTGCCATAGATCACATTCTTGGATTTCTGGTGGAGACCATTTCTTGGTCAAAAATCCGTAGGTGTTAGCCTTCGGTATTATTGAAAATGGTCGTTCATGGCTATTTTCGACAAAAATGGGGGTTGTGTGGCCATTGATCATCGACCAGAGGCTCATACACCTCACCCCACATATGTTTCCTTGCCATAGATCACATTCTTGGATTTCTGGTGGAGACCATTTCTTGGTCAAAAATCCGTAGGTGTTAGCCTTCGGTATTATTGAAAATGGTCGTTCATGGCTATTTTCGACAAAAATGGGGGTTGTGTGGCCATTGATCATCGACCAGAGGCTCATACACCTCACCCCACATATGTTTCCTTGCCATAGATCACATTCTTGGATTTCTGGTGGAGACCATTTCTTGGTCAAAAATCCGTAGGTGTTAGCCTTCGGTATTATTGAAAATGGTCGTTCATGGCTATTTTCGACAAAAATGGGGGTTGTGTGGCCATTGATCATCGACCAGAGGCTCATACACCTCACCCCACATATGTTTCCTTGCCATAGATCACATTCTTGGATTTCTGGTGGAGACCATTTCTTGGTCAAAAATCCGTAGGTGTTAGCCTTCGGTATTATTGAAAATGGTCGTTCATGGCTATTTTCGACAAAAATGGGGGTTGTGTGGCCATTGATCATCGACCAGAGGCTCATACACCTCACCCCACATATGTTTCCTTGCCATAGATCACATTCTTGGATTTCTGGTGGAGACCATTTCTTGGTCAAAAATCCGTAGGTGTTAGCCTTCGGTATTATTGAAAATGGTCGTTCATGGCTATTTTCGACAAAAATGGGGGTTGTGTGGCCATTGATCATCGACCAGAGGCTCATACACCTCACCCCACATATGTTTCCTTGCCATAGATCACATTCTTGGATTTCTGGTGGAGACCATTTCTTGGTCAAAAATCCGTAGGTGTTAGCCTTCGGTATTATTGAAAATGGTCGTTCATGGCTATTTTCGACAAAAATGGGGGTTGTGTGGCCATTGATCATCGACCAGAGGCTCATACACCTCACCCCACATATGTTTCCTTGCCATAGATCACATTCTTGGATTTCTGGTGGAGACCATTTCTTGGTCAAAAATCCGTAGGTGTTAGCCTTCGGTATTATTGAAAATGGTCGTTCATGGCTATTTTCGACAAAAATGGGGGTTGTGTGGCCATTGATCATCGACCAGAGGCTCATACACCTCACCCCACATATGTTTCCTTGCCATAGATCACATTCTTGGATTTCTGGTGGAGACCATTTCTTGGTCAAAAATCCGTAGGTGTTAGCCTTCGGTATTATTGAAAATGGTCGTTCATGGCTATTTTCGACAAAAATGGGGGTTGTGTGGCCATTGATCATCGACCAGAGGCTCATACACCTCACCCCACATATGTTTCCTTGCCATAGATCACATTCTTGGATTTCTGGTGGAGACCATTTCTTGGTCAAAAATCCGTAGGTGTTAGCCTTCGGTATTATTGAAAATGGTCGTTCATGGCTATTTTCGACAAAAATGGGGGTTGTGTGGCCATTGATCATCGACCAGAGGCTCATACACCTCACCCCACATATGTTTCCTTGCCATAGATCACATTCTTGGATTTCTGGTGGAGACCATTTCTTGGTCAAAAATCCGTAGGTGTTAGCCTTCGGTATTATTGAAAATGGTCGTTCATGGCTATTTTCGACAAAAATGGGGGTTGTGTGGCCATTGATCATCGACCAGAGGCTCATACACCTCACCCCACATATGTTTCCTTGCCATAGATCACATTCTTGGATTTCTGGTGGAGACCATTTCTTGGTCAAAAATCCGTAGGTGTTAGCCTTCGGTATTATTGAAAATGGTCGTTCATGGCTATTTTCGACAAAAATGGGGGTTGTGTGGCCATTGATCATCGACCAGAGGCTCATACACCTCACCCCACATATGTTTCCTTGCCATAGATCACATTCTTGGATTTCTGGTGGAGACCATTTCTTGGTCAAAAATCCGTAGGTGTTAGCCTTCGGTATTATTGAAAATGGTCGTTCATGGCTATTTTCGACAAAAATGGGGGTTGTGTGGCCATTGATCATCGACCAGAGGCTCATACACCTCACCCCACATATGTTTCCTTGCCATAGATCACATTCTTGGATTTCTGGTGGAGACCATTTCTTGGTCAAAAATCCGTAGGTGTTAGCCTTCGGTATTATTGAAAATGGTCGTTCATGGCTATTTTCGACAAAAATGGGGGTTGTGTGGCCATTGATCATCGACCAGAGGCTCATACACCTCACCCCACATATGTTTCCTTGCCATAGATCACATTCTTGGATTTCTGGTGGAGACCATTTCTTGGTCAAAAATCCGTAGGTGTTAGCCTTCGGTATTATTGAAAATGGTCGTTCATGGCTATTTTCGACAAAAATGGGGGTTGTGTGGCCATTGATCATCGACCAGAGGCTCATACACCTCACCCCACATATGTTTCCTTGCCATAGATCACATTCTTGGATTTCTGGTGGAGACCATTTCTTGGTCAAAAATCCGTAGGTGTTAGCCTTCGGTATTATTGAAAATGGTCGTTCATGGCTATTTTCGACAAAAATGGGGGTTGTGTGGCCATTGATCATCGACCAGAGGCTCATACACCTCACCCCACATATGTTTCCTTGCCATAGATCACATTCTTGGATTTCTGGTGGAGACCATTTCTTGGTCAAAAATCCGTAGGTGTTAGCCTTCGGTATTATTGAAAATGGTCGTTCATGGCTATTTTCGACAAAAATGGGGGTTGTGTGGCCATTGATCATCGACCAGAGGCTCATACACCTCACCCCACATATGTTTCCTTGCCATAGATCACATTCTTGGATTTCTGGTGGAGACCATTTCTTGGTCAAAAATCCGTAGGTGTTAGCCTTCGGTATTATTGAAAATGGTCGTTCATGGCTATTTTCGACAAAAATGGGGGTTGTGTGGCCATTGATCATCGACCAGAGGCTCATACACCTCACCCCACATATGTTTCCTTGCCATAGATCACATTCTTGGATTTCTGGTGGAGACCATTTCTTGGTCAAAAATCCGTAGGTGTTAGCCTTCGGTATTATTGAAAATGGTCGTTCATGGCTATTTTCGACAAAAATGGGGGTTGTGTGGCCATTGATCATCGACCAGAGGCTCATACACCTCACCCCACATATGTTTCCTTGCCATAGATCACATTCTTGGATTTCTGGTGGAGACCATTTCTTGGTCAAAAATCCGTAGGTGTTAGCCTTCGGTATTATTGAAAATGGTCGTTCATGGCTATTTTCGACAAAAATGGGGGTTGTGTGGCCATTGATCATCGACCAGAGGCTCATACACCTCACCCCACATATGTTTCCTTGCCATAGATCACATTCTTGGATTTCTGGTGGAGACCATTTCTTGGTCAAAAATCCGTAGGTGTTAGCCTTCGGTATTATTGAAAATGGTCGTTCATGGCTATTTTCGACAAAAATGGGGGTTGTGTGGCCATTGATCATCGACCAGAGGCTCATACACCTCACCCCACATATGTTTCCTTGCCATAGATCACATTCTTGGATTTCTGGTGGAGACCATTTCTTGGTCAAAAATCCGTAGGTGTTAGCCTTCGGTATTATTGAAAATGGTCGTTCATGGCTATTTTCGACAAAAATGGGGGTTGTGTGGCCATTGATCATCGACCAGAGGCTCATACACCTCACCCCACATATGTTTCCTTGCCATAGATCACATTCTTGGATTTCTGGTGGAGACCATTTCTTGGTCAAAAATCCGTAGGTGTTAGCCTTCGGTATTATTGAAAATGGTCGTTCATGGCTATTTTCGACAAAAATGGGGGTTGTGTGGCCATTGATCATCGACCAGAGGCTCATACACCTCACCCCACATATGTTTCCTTGCCATAGATCACATTCTTGGATTTCTGGTGGAGACCATTTCTTGGTCAAAAATCCGTAGGTGTTAGCCTTCGGTATTATTGAAAATGGTCGTTCATGGCTATTTTCGACAAAAATGGGGGTTGTGTGGCCATTGATCATCGACCAGAGGCTCATACACCTCACCCCACATATGTTTCCTTGCCATAGATCACATTCTTGGATTTCTGGTGGAGACCATTTCTTGGTCAAAAATCCGTAGGTGTTAGCCTTCGGTATTATTGAAAATGGTCGTTCATGGCTATTTTCGACAAAAATGGGGGTTGTGTGGCCATTGATCATCGACCAGAGGCTCATACACCTCACCCCACATATGTTTCCTTGCCATAGATCACATTCTTGGATTTCTGGTGGAGACCATTTCTTGGTCAAAAATCCGTAGGTGTTAGCCTTCGGTATTATTGAAAATGGTCGTTCATGGCTATTTTCGACAAAAATGGGGGTTGTGTGGCCATTGATCATCGACCAGAGGCTCATACACCTCACCCCACATATGTTTCCTTGCCATAGATCACATTCTTGGATTTCTGGTGGAGACCATTTCTTGGTCAAAAATCCGTAGGTGTTAGCCTTCGGTATTATTGAAAATGGTCGTTCATGGCTATTTTCGACAAAAATGGGGGTTGTGTGGCCATTGATCATCGACCAGAGGCTCATACACCTCACCCCACATATGTTTCCTTGCCATAGATCACATTCTTGGATTTCTGGTGGAGACCATTTCTTGGTCAAAAATCCGTAGGTGTTAGCCTTCGGTATTATTGAAAATGGTCGTTCATGGCTATTTTCGACAAAAATGGGGGTTGTGTGGCCATTGATCATCGACCAGAGGCTCATACACCTCACCCCACATATGTTTCCTTGCCATAGATCACATTCTTGGATTTCTGGTGGAGACCATTTCTTGGTCAAAAATCCGTAGGTGTTAGCCTTCGGTATTATTGAAAATGGTCGTTCATGGCTATTTTCGACAAAAATGGGGGTTGTGTGGCCATTGATCATCGACCAGAGGCTCATACACCTCACCCCACATATGTTTCCTTGCCATAGATCACATTCTTGGATTTCTGGTGGAGACCATTTCTTGGTCAAAAATCCGTAGGTGTTAGCCTTCGGTATTATTGAAAATGGTCGTTCATGGCTATTTTCAAAAATGGGGGTTGTGTGGCCATTGATCATCGACCAGAGGCTCATACACCTCACCCCACATATGTTTCCTTGCCATAGATCACATTCTTGGATTTCTGGTGGAGACCATTTCTTGGTCAAAAATCCGTAGGTGTTAGCCTTCGGTATTATTGAAAATGGTCGTTCATGGCTATTTTCGACAAAAATGGGGGTTGTGTGGCCATTGATCATCGACCAGAGGCTCATACACCTCACCCCACATATGTTTCCTTGCCATAGATCACATTCTTGGATTTCTGGTGGAGACCATTTCTTGGTCAAAAATCCGTAGGTGTTAGCCTTCGGTATTATTGAAAATGGTCGTTCATGGCTATTTTCGACAAAAATGGGGGTTGTGTGGCCATTGATCATCGACCAGAGGCTCATACACCTCACCCCACATATGTTTCCTTGCCATAGATCACATTCTTGGATTTCTGGTGGAGACCATTTCTTGGTCAAAAATCCGTAGGTGTTAGCCTTCGGTATTATTGAAAATGGTCGTTCATGGCTATTTTCGCAAAATGGGGGTTGTGTGGCCATTGATCATCGACCAGAGGCTCATACACCTCACCCCACATATGTTTCCTTGCCATAGATCACATTCTTGGATTTCTGGTGGAGACCATTTCTTGGTCAAAAATCCGTAGGTGTTAGCCTTCGGTATTATTGAAAATGGTCGTTCATGGCTATTTTCGACAAAAATGGGGGTTGTGTGGCCATTGATCATCGACCAGAGGCTCATACACCTCACCCCACATATGTTTCCTTGCCATAGATCACATTCTTGGATTTCTGGTGGAGACCATTTCTTGGTCAAAAATCCGTAGGTGTTAGCCTTCGGTATTATTGAAAATGGTCGTTCATGGCTATTTTCGACAAAAATGGGGGTTGTGTGGCCATTGATCATCGACCAGAGGCTCATACACCTCACCCCACATATGTTTCCTTGCCATAGATCACATTCTTGGATTTCTGGTGGAGACCATTTCTTGGTCAAAAATCCGTAGGTGTTAGCCTTCGGTATTATTGAAAATGGTCGTTCATGGCTATTTTCGACAAAAATGGGGGTTGTGTGGCCATTGATCATCGACCAGAGGCTCATACACCTCACCCCACATATGTTTCCTTGCCATAGATCACATTCTTGGATTTCTGGTGGAGACCATTTCTTGGTCAAAAATCCGTAGGTGTTAGCCTTCGGTATTATTGAAAATGGTCGTTCATGGCTATTTTCGACAAAAATGGGGGTTGTGTGGCCATTGATCATCGACCAGAGGCTCATACACCTCACCCCACATATGTTTCCTTGCCATAGATCACATTCTTGGATTTCTGGTGGAGACCATTTCTTGGTCAAAAATCCGTAGGTGTTAGCCTTCGGTATTATTGAAAATGGTCGTTCATGGCTATTTTCGACAAAAATGGGGGTTGTGTGGCCATTGATCATCGACCAGAGGCTCATACACCTCACCCCACATATGTTTCCTTGCCATAGATCACATTCTTGGATTTCTGGTGGAGACCATTTCTTGGTCAAAAATCCGTAGGTGTTAGCCTTCGGTATTATTGAAAATGGTCGTTCATGGCTATTTTCGCAAAATGGGGGTTGTGTGGCCATTGATCATCGACCAGAGGCTCATACACCTCACCCCACATATGTTTCCTTGCCATAGATCACATTCTTGGATTTCTGGTGGAGACCATTTCTTGGTCAAAAATCGTAGGTGTTAGCCTTCGGTATTATTGAAAATGGTCGTTCATGGCTATTTTCGACAAAAATGGGGGTTGTGTGGCCATTGATCATCGACCAGAGGCTCATACACCTCACCCCACATATGTTTCCTTGCCATAGATCACATTCTTGGATTTCTGGTGGAGACCATTTCTTGGTCAAAAATCCGTAGGTGTTAGCCTTCGGTATTATTGAAAATGGTCGTTCATGGCTATTTTCGACAAAAATGGGGGTTGTGTGGCCATTGATCATCGACCAGAGGCTCATACACCTCACCCCACATATGTTTCCTTGCCATAGATCACATTCTTGGATTTCTGGTGGAGACCATTTCTTGGTCAAAAATCCGTAGGTGTTAGCCTCGGTATTATTGAAAATGGTCGTTCATGGCTATTTTCGACAAAAATGGGGGTTGTGTGGCCATTGATCATCGACCAGAGGCTCATACACCTCACCCCACATATGTTTCCTTGCCATAGATCACATTCTTGGATTTCTGGTGGAGACCATTTCTTGGTCAAAAATCCGTAGGTGTTAGCCTTCGGTATTATTGAAAATGGTCGTTCATGGCTATTTTCGACAAAATGGGGGTTGTGTGGCCATTGATCATCGACCAGAGGCTCATACACCTCACCCCACATATGTTTCCTTGCCATAGATCACATTCTTGGATTTCTGGTGGAGACCATTTCTTGGTCAAAAATCCGTAGGTGTTAGTATTATTGAAAATGGTCGTTCATGGCTATTTTCGACAAAAATGGGGGTTGTGTGGCCATTGATCATCGACCAGAGGCTCATACACCTCACCCCACATATGTTTCCTTGCCATAGATCACATTCTTGGATTTCTGGTGGAGACCATTTCTTGGTAAAAATCGTAGGTGTTAGCCTTCGGTATTATTGAAAATGGTCGTTCATGGCTATTTTCGACAAAAATGGGGGTTGTGTGGCCATTGATCATCGACCAGAGGCTCATACACCTCACCCCACATATGTTTCCTTGCCATAGATCACATTCTTGGATTTCTGGTGGAGACCATTTCTTGGTCAAAAATCCGTAGGTGTTAGCCTTCGGTATTATTGAAAATGGTCGTTCATGGCTATTTTCGACAAAAATGGGGGTTGTGTGGCCATTGATCATCGACCAGAGGCTCATACACCTCACCCCACATATGTTTCCTTGCCATAGATCACATTCTTGGATTTCTGGTGGAGACCATTTCTTGGTCAAAAATCCGTAGGTGTTAGCCTTCGGTATTATTGAAAATGGTCGTTCATGGCTATTTTCGCAAAAATGGGGGTTGTGTGGCCATTGATCATCGACCAGAGGCTCATACACCTCACCCCACATATGTTTCCTTGCCATAGATCACATTCTTGGATTTCTGGTGGAGACCATTTCTTGGTCAAAAATCCGTAGGTGTTAGCCTTCGGTATTATTGAAAATGGTCGTTCATGGCTATTTTCGCAAAAATGGGGGTTGTGTGGCCATTGATCATCGACCAGAGGCTCATACACCTCACCCCACATATGTTTCCTTGCCATAGATCACATTCTTGGATTTCTGGTGGAGACCATTTCTTGGTCAAAAATCCGTAGGTGTTAGCCTTCGGTATTATTGAAAATGGTCGTTCATGGCTATTTTCGACAAAAATGGGGGTTGTGTGGCCATTGATCATCGACCAGAGGCTCATACACCTCACCCCACATATGTTTCCTTGCCATAGATCACATTCTTGGATTTCTGGTGGAGACCATTTCTTGGTCAAAAATCCGTAGGTGTTAGCCTTCGGTATTATTGAAAATGGTCGTTCATGGCTATTTTCGACAAAAATGGGGGTTGTGTGGCCATTGATCATCGACCAGAGGCTCATACACCTCACCCCACATATGTTTCCTTGCCATAGATCACATTCTTGGATTTCTGGTGGAGACCATTTCTTGGTTAAAAATCGTAGGTGTTAGCCTTCGGTATTATTGAAAATGGTCGTTCATGGCTATTTTCGACAAAAATGGGGGTTGTGTGGCCATTGATCATCGACCAGAGGCTCATACACCTCACCCCACATATGTTTCCTTGCCATAGATCACATTCTTGGATTTCTGGTGGAGACCATTTCTTGGTCAAAAATCCGTAGGTGTTAGCCTTCGGTATTATTGAAAATGGTCGTTCATGGCTATTTTCGACAAAAATGGGGGTTGTGTGGCCATTGATCATCGACCAGAGGCTCATACACCTCACCCCACATATGTTTCCTTGCCATAGATCACATTCTTGGATTTCTGGTGGAGACCATTTCTTGGTTAAAAATCGTACGTGTTAGCCTTCGGTATTATTGAAAATGGTCGTTCATGGCTATTTTCGACAAAAATGGGGGTTGTGTGGCCATTGATCATCGACCAGAGGCTCATACACCTCACCCCACATATGTTTCCTTGCCATAGATCACATTCTTGGATTTCTGGTGGAGACCATTTCTTGGTCAAAAATGTGTTAGCCTTGGTATTATGGTCGTTCATGGCTATTTTCAAAAATGGGGGTTGTGTGGCCATTGATCATCGACCAGAGGCTCATACACCTCACCCCACATATGTTTCCTTGCCATAGATCACATTCTTGGATTTCTGGTGGAGACCATTTCTTGGTCTAAAAATCTCGTAGGTGTTAGCCTTCGGTATTATTGAAAATGGTCATTCATGGCTATTTCGGACTAAAAATGGGGGTTGTGTGGCCATTGATCATCGACCAGAGGCTCATACACCTCACCCCACATATGTTTCCTTGCCATAGATCACATTCTTGATTTCTGGTGGAGACCATTTCTTGGTCAAAAACTCGTACGTGTTAGCCTTCGGTATTATTGAAAATGGTCGTTCATGGCTATTTTCGACAAAAATGGGGGTTGTGTGGCCATTGATCATCGACCAGAGGCTCATACACCTCACCCCACATATGTTTCCTTGCCATAGATCACATTCTTGGATTTCTGGTGGAGACCATTTCTTGGTCAAAAATCCGTAGGTGTTAGCCTTCGAGTATTATTGAAATGGTCATTCATGGCTATTTTCGACAAAAATGGGGGTTGTGTGGCCATTGATCATCGCCTAAGAGGCTCATACACCTCACCCCACATATGTTTCCTTGCCATAGATCACATTCTTGGATTTCTGGTGGAGACCATTTCTTGGTCAAAAATCGTAAGGTGTTAGCCTTCGGTATTATTGAAAATGGTCGTTCATGGCTATTTTCAGACAAAAATGGGGGTTGTGTGGCCATTGATCATCGACTAGAGGCTCATACACCTCACCCCACATATGTTTCCTTGCCATAGATCACATTCTTGGATTTCTGGTGGAGACCATTTCTTGGTCAAAAATCCGTAGGTGTTAGCCTTCGGTATTATTGAAAATGGTCGTTCATGGCTATTTTCGACAAAATGGGGGTTGTGTGGCCATTGATCATCGACCAGAGGCTCATACACCTCACCCCACATATGTTTCCTTGCCATAGATCACATTCTTGGATTTCTGGTGGAGACCATTTCTTGGTCTAAAAATCCGTAGGTGTTAGCCTCCAGTATTATTGAAAATGGTCGCTCATGGCTATTTTCGCAAAAATGGGGGTTGTGTGGCCATTGATCATCGACCAGAGGCTCATACACCTCACCCCACATATGTTTCCTTGCCATAGATCACATTCTTGGATTTCTGGTGGAGACCATTTCTTGGTTAAAAACTCGTACGTGTTAGCCTTCGGTATTATTGAAAATGGTCATTCATGGCTATTTTCGGCAAAATGGGGGTTGTGTGGCCATTGATCATCGACCAGAGGCTCATACACCTCACCCCACATATGTTTCCTTGCCATAGATCACATTCTTGGATTTCTGGTGGAGACCATTTCTTGGTCAAAAATCCGTACGTGTTAGCCTTTGGTATTTTTGAAAATGGTCATTCATGGCTATTTTCGACAAAAAATGGGGGTTGTGTGGCCATTGATCATCGACCAGAGGCTCATACACCTCACCCCACATATGTTTCCTTGCCATAGATTACATTCTTGGATTTCTGGTGGAAACCATTTCTTGGTTAAAAACTCGTACGTGTTAGCCTTCGGTATTATTGAAAATGGTCATTCATGGCTATTTTCGACAAAAATGGGGGTTGTGTGGCCATTGATCATTGACCAGAGGCTCATAAACCTCACCCCACATATGTTTCCTTGCCATAGATCATATTCTTGGATTTCTGGTGGAAACCATTTCTTGGTCAAAAATCCGTAGGTGTTAGCCTTCGGTATTTTTGAAAATGGTCGTTCATGGCTATTTTCGACAAAAATGGGGGTTGTGTGGCCATTGATCATCGACCAGACGCTCATACACCTCACCCCACATATGTTTCCTTTCCATAGATCACATTCTTGGATTTCTAGTGGAGACCATTTCTTGGTCTAAAATCCGTAGGTCTTAGCCTCTAGTATTATTGAAAATGGTCATTCATGGCTATTTTCGGCAAAATGGGGGTTGTGTGGCCATTGATCGTCGACCAGAGGCTCATACACCTCACCCCACATATGTTTCCTTGCCATAGATCACATTCTTGGATTTTTGGTGGAGACCATTTCTTGGTCAAAAACTCGTACGTGTTAGCCTTCGGTATTATTGAAAATGGTCGTTCATGGCTATTTTCGGCAAAATGGGGGTTGTGTGGCCATTGATCGTCGACCAGAGGCTCATACACCTCACCCCACAAATGTTTCCTTGCCATAGATCACATTCTTGGATTTCTGGTGGAGACCATTTCTTGGGCTAAAAATCCGTAGGTGTTAGCCTTCGGTATTATTGAAAATGGTCGTTCATGGCTATTTTTGACAAAAATGGGGGTTGTGTGGCCATTGATCATCGACCAGACGCTCATACACCTCACCCCACATATGTTTCCTTGTCATAGATCACATTCTTGGATTTCTGGTGGAGACCATTTCTTGGTCTAAAAATCCGTAGGTGTTAGCCTCTAGTATTATTGAAAATGGTCGTTCATGGCTATTTTCAAGGTCGTTCATGGCTATTTTTGACAAAAATGGGGGTTGTGTGGCCATTGATCATCGACCAGACACTCATACACCTCACCCCACATATGTTTCCTTGCCATAGATCACATTCTTGGATTTCTGGTGGAGACCATTTCTTGGTTAAAAACTCGTACGTGTTAGCCTTCGGTATTATTGAAAATGGTCGTTCATGGCTATTTTCGACAAAAATGGGGGTTGTGTGGCCATTGATCATCGACCAGAGGCTCGTACACCTCACCCCACATATGTTTCCTTGCCATAGATCACATTCTTGGATTTCTGGTGGAGACCATTTCTTGGTCTAAAATCCGTAGGTGTTAGCCTCTAATATTATTGAAAATGGTCGCTCATGGCTATTTTCGGCAAAATGGGGGTTGTGTGGCCATTGATCATCGACTAAAGGCTCGTACACCTCACCCCACATATGTTTCCTTGCCATAGATCACATTCTTGGATTTCTGGTGGAGACCATTTCTTGGTTAAAAACTCGTACGTGTTAGCCTTCGGTATTATTGAAAATGGTCGTTCATGGCTATTTTCAGCAAAATGGGGGTTCTGTGGCCATTGATCATCGACCAGAGGCTCGTACACCTCACCCCACATATGTTTCCTTGCCATAGATCACATTCTTGGATTTCTGGTGGAGACCATTTCTTGGTCAAAAATCCGTAGGTGTTAGCCTTTGGTATTTTTGAAAAAGGTCGTTCATGGCTATTTTCATAAAAAATGGGGGTTGTGTGGCCATTGATCATCGACCAGAGGCTCATACACCTCACCCCACATATGTTTCCTTGCCATAGATCACATTCTTGGATTTCTGGTGGAGACCATTTCTTGGTCAAAAATCCGCAGGTCTTAGCCTCTAGTATTATTGAAAATGGTCGCTCATGGCTATTTTCAAGGTCGCTCATGGCTATTTTCATAAAAAATGGGGGTTGTGTGCCATTGATCATCGACCAGAGGCTCATACACCTCACCCCACATATGTTTCCTTGCCATAGATCACATTCTTGGATTTCTGGTGGAGACCGTTTCTTGGATAAAAACTCGTAGGTGTTAGCCTTCGGTATTATTGAAAATGGTCATTCATGGCTATTTTCGACAAAAATGGGGGTTGTGTGGCCATTGATCATCGACTAGAGGCTCATACACCTCACCCCACATATGTTTCCTTGCCATAGATCACATTCTTGGATTTCTGGTGGAGACCATTTCTTGGTCAAAAATCCGTAGGTGTTAGCCTTCGGTATTATTGAAAATGGTCGTTCATGGCTATTTTCGACAAAATGGGGGTTGTGTGGCAATTGATCATCGACCAGAGGCTCATACACCTCACCCCACATATGTTTCCTTGCCATAGATCACATTCTTGGATTTCTGGTGGAGACCATTTCTTGGTCAAAAATCCGTAGGTCTTAGCCTCCAGTATTATTGAAAATGGTCGCTCATGGCTATTTTCATAAAAAATGGGGGTTGTGTGGCCATTTATCATCGACTAGAGGCTCATAAACCTCACCCCACATATATTTCCTTGCCATAGATCACATTCTTGGATTTCTGGTGGAGACCATTTCTTGGTTAAAAACTCGTACGTGTTAGCCTTCGGTATTATTGAAAATGGTCATTCATGGCTATTTTCGGCAAAATGGGGGTTGTGTGGCCATTGATCATCGACCAGAGGCTCATACACCTCACCCCACATATGTTTCCTTGCCATAGATCACATTCTTGGATTTCTGGTGGAGACCATTTCTTGGTCAAAAATCCGTACGTGTTAGCCTTTGGTATTTTTGAAAATGGTCATTCATGGCTATTTTCGACAAAAATGGGGGTTGTGTGGCCATTGATCATCGACCAGACGCTCATACACCTCACCTCACATATGTTTCCTTGCCATAGATCACATTCTTGGATTTCTGGTGGAGACCATTTCTTGGTTAAAAACTCGTACGTGTTAGCCTTCGGTATTATTGAAAATGGTCGTTCATGGCTATTTTCGACAAAAATGGGGGTTGTGTGGCCATTGATCATCGACCAGAGGCTCGTACACCTCACCCCACATATGTTTCCTTGCCATAGATCACATTCTTGGATTTCTGGTGGAGACCATTTCTTGGTCTAAAATCCGTAGGTGTTAGCCTCTAATATTATTGAAAATGGTCGCTCATGGCTATTTTCAAGGTCGCTCATGGCTATTTTCATAAAAAATGGGGGTTGTGTGGCCATTTATCATCGACTAGAGGCTCATAAACCTCACCCCACATATGTTTCCTTGCCATAGATTACATTCTTGGATTTCTGGTGGAAACCATTTCTTGGTTAAAAGCTCGTACGTGTTAGCCTTCGGTATTATTGAAAATGGTCGTTCATGGCTATTTTCGACAAAAATGGGGGTTGTGTGGCCATTGATCATCGACCAGAGGCTCGTACACCTCACCCCACATATGTTTCCTTGCCATAGATCACATTCTTGGATTTCTGGTGGAGACCATTTCTTGGTCTAAAATCCGTAGGTGTTAGCCTCTAATATTATTGAAAATGGTCGCTCATGGCTATTTTCGGCAAAATGGGGGTTGTGTGGCCATTGATCATCGACTAAAGGCTCGTACACCTCACCCCACATATGTTTCCTTGCCATAGATCACATTCTTGGATTTCTGGTGGAGACCATTTCTTGGTCAAAAATCCGTAGGTGTTAGCCTTCGGTATTATTGAAAATGGTCGTTCATGGCTATTTTCGACAAAAATGGGGGTTGTGTGGCCATTTATCATCGACTAGAGGCTCATACACCTCACCCCACATATGTTTCCTTGCCATAGATTACATTCTTGGATTTCTGGTGGAAACCTTTTCTTGGTTAAAAACTCGTACGTGTTAGCCTTCGGTATTATTGAAAATGGTCAGTCATGGCTATTTTCGGCAAAATGGGGGTTGTGTGGCCATTGATCGTCGACCAGAGGCTCATACACCTCACCCCACATATGTTTCCTTGTCGTAGATCACATTCTTGGATTTCTGGTGGAGACCATTTCTTGGTCAAAAATCCGTAGGTGTTAGCCTTCGGTATTATTGAAAATGGTCGTTCATGGCTATTTTCGACAAAAATGGGGGTTGTGTGGCCATTGATCATCGACCAGACGCTCATACACCTCACCCCACATATGTTTCCTTGCCATAGATCACATTCTTGGATTTCTGGTGGAGACCATTTCTTGGGCAAAAATCCGTAGGTGTTAGCCTTCGGTATTATTGAAAATGGTCGTTCATGGCTATTTTCGACAAAAATGGGGGTTGTGTGGCCATTGATCATCGACCAGACGCTCATACACCTCACCCCACATATGTTTCCTTGCCATAGATCACATTCTTGGATTTCTGGTGGAGACCATTTCTTGGTCTAAAATCCGTAGGTGTTAGCCTTAGGTATTATTGAAAATGGTCGCTCATGGCTATTTTCGACAAAAATGGGGGTTGTGTGGCCATTGATCATCAACCAGATGCTCATACACCTCACCCCACATATGTTTCCTTGCCATAGATCACATTCTTGGATTTCTGGTGGAGACCATTTCTTGGTCTAAAATCCGTAGGTGTTAGCCTCTAGTATTATTGAAAATGGTCGCTCATGGCTATTTTCAAGGTCGCTCATGGCTATTTTCATAAAAAAATGGGGGTTGTGTGGCCATTTATCATCGACTAGAGGCTCATAAACCTCACCCCACATATGTTTCCTTGCCATAGATTACATTCTTGGATTTCTGGTGGAAACCATTTGTTGGTTAAAAACTCGTACGTGTTAGCCTTCGGTATTATTGAAAATGGTCATTCATGGCTATTTTCGGCAAAATGGGGGTTGTGTGGCCATTGATCATCGACCAGAGGCTCGTACACCTCACCCCACATATGTTTCCTTGCCATAGATCACATTCTTAGATTTCTGGTGGAGACCATTTCTTGGTCAAAAATCCGTAGGTGTTAGCCTTCGGTATTATTGAAAATGGTCATTCATGGCTATTTTCGACAAAAATGGGGGTTGTGTGGCATTTGATCATCGACTAGAGGCTCATACACCTCACCCCACATATGTTTCCTTGCCATAGATCACATTCTTGGATTTCTGGTGGAGACCATTTCTTGGTCTAAAATCCATAGGTGTTAGCCTCTAGTATTATTGAAATGGTCGCTCATGGCTATTTTCAAGGTCGCTCATGGCTATTTTCATAAAAAATGGGGGTTGTGTGGCCATTTATCATCGACTAGAGGCTCATAAACCTCACCCCACATATGTTTCCTTGTCATAGATTACATTCTTGGATTTCTGGTGGAGACCATTTCTTGGTTAAAAACTCGTACGTGTTAGCCTTCGGTATTATTGAAAATGGTCATTCATGGCTATTTTCGGCAAAATGGGGGTTGTGTGGCCATTGATCGTCGACCAGAGGCTCATACACCTCACCCCACATATGTTTCCTTGCCATAGATCACATTCTTGGATTTCTGGTGGAGACCATTTCTTGGTCAAAAATCCGTAGGTGTTAGCCTTCGATATTATTGAAAATGGTCATTCATGGCTATTTTCGACAAAAATGGGGGTTGTGTGGCCATTGATCGCGACCAGAGGCTCATACACCTCACCCCACATATGTTTCCTTGTCGTAGATCACATTCTTGGATTTCTGGTGGAGACCATTTCTTGGTCAAAAATCCGTAGGTGTTAGCCTTCGATATTATTGAAAATGATCGTTCATGGCTATTTTCGACAAAAATGGGGGTTGTGTGACAATTGATCATCGACCAGAGGCTCATACACCTCACCCACACATATGTTTCCTTGCCATAGATCACATTCTTGGATTTCTGGTGGAGACCATTTCTTGGTCAAAAATCCGTAGGTGTTAGCCTTCGGTATTATTGAAAATGGTCGTTCATGGCTATTTTCGACAAAAATGGGGGTTGTGTGGCCATTGATCATCGACCAGAGGCTCATACACCTCACCCCACATATGTTTCCTTGCCATAGATCACATTCTTGGATTTCTGGTGGAGACCATTTCTTGGTCAAAAATCCGTACGTGTTAGCCTCTAGTATTATTGAAAATGGTCATGCTATTTTCAAGGTCGCTCATGGCTATTTTCATAAAAAATGGGGGTTGTGTGGCCATTGATCATCGACCAGAGGCTCATACACCTCACCCCACATATGTTTCCTTGCCATAGATCACATTCTTGGATTTCTGGTGGAGACCATTTCTTGGTTAAAAACTCATAGGTGTTAGCCTTCGGTATTATTGAAAATGGTCATTCATGGCTATTTTCGGCAAAATGGGGGTTTTGTGGCCATTTATCATCGACCAGAGGCTCATACACCTCACCCCACATATGTTTCCTTGCCATAGATTACATTCTTGGATTTCTGGTGGAGACCATTTCTTGGTTAAAAACTCGTACGTGTTAGCCTTTGGTATTTTTGAAAATGGTCATTCATGGCTATTTTCGACAAAAATGGGGGTTGTGTGGCCATTGATCATCGACCAGACGCTCATACACCTCACCCCACATATGTTTCCTTGCCATAGATCACATTCTTGGATTTATGGTGGAGACCATTTCTTGGTCAAAAATCCGTAGGTGTTAGCCTTCAGTGTCATTGAAAATGGTCGTTCATGGCTATTTTCGACAAAAATTAGGGTTGTGTGGCCATTGATCGTCGACCAGAGGCTAATACACCTCACCCCACATATGTTTCCTTGCCATAGATCACACCATAGATTACATTCTTGGATTTCTGGTGGAAACCATTTCTTGGTTAAAAACTCGTACGTGTTAGCCTTCGGTATTATTGAAAATGGTCATTCATGGCTATTTTCGGCAAAATGGGGGTTGTGTGGCCATTGATCATCGACCAGAGGCTCGTACACCTCACCCCACATATGTTTCCTTGCCATAGATCACATTCTTGGATTTCTGGTGGAGTCCATTTCTTGGTCAAAAATCCGTAGGTGTTAGCCTTTGGTATTTTTGAAAATGGTCATTCATGGCTATTTTCGACAAAAATGGGGGTTGTGTGGCCATTGATCATCGACCAGACGCTCATACACCGCACCCCACATATGTTTCCTTGCCATAGATCACATTCTTGGATTTCTGGTGGAGACCATTTCTTGGTTAAAAACTCGTACGTGTTAGCCTTCGGTATTATTGAAAATGGTCGTTCATGGCTATTTTCGGCAAAATGGGGGTTGTGTGGCCATTGATCTTCCACCATAGGCTCATACACCTCACCCCACATATGTTTCCTTGCCATAGATCACATTCTTGGATTTCTGGTGGAGACCATTTCTTGGTCAAAAATCCGTAGGTGTTAGCCTTCGGTATTATTGAAAATGGTCGTTCATGGCTATTTTCGACAAAATGGGGGTTGTGTGGCCATTGATCATCGACCAGAGGCTCATACACCTCACCCCACATATGTTTCCTTGTCGTAGATCACATTCTTGGATTTCTGGTGGAGACCATTTCTTGGGCAAAAATCCGTAGTTGTTAGCCTTCGATATTATTGAAAATGGTCGTTCATGGCTATTTTCGACAAAAATGGGGGTTGTGTGGCCATTGATATTCGACCAGAGGCTCATACACCTCACTACACATATGTTTCCTTGCCATAGATCACATTCTTGGATTTCTGGTGGAGACCATTTCTTGGTCAAAAATCCTGTAGGTGTTAGCCTTCGGTATTATTGAAAATGGTCGTTCATGGCTATTTTCGACAAAAATGGGGGTTGTGTGGCCATTGATCATCGACCAGAGGCTCATACACCTCACCCCACATATGTTTCCTTGCCATAGATCACATTCTTGGATTTCTGGTGGAGACCATTTCTTGGTCAAAAATCCGTAGGTGTTAGCCTTCGGTATTATTGAAAATGGTCGTTCATGGCTATTTTCGACAAAAATGGGGGTTGTGTGGCCATTGATCATCGACCAGAGGCTCATACACCTCACCCCACATATGTTTCCTTGCCATAGATCACATTCTTGGATTTTTGGTGGAGACCATTTCTTGGTTAAAAACTCGTAGGTGTTAGCCTTCGGTATTATTGAAAATGGTCATTCATGGCTATTTTCGGCAAAATGGGGGTTGTGTGGCCATTTATCATCGACCAGAGGCTCATACACCTCACCCCACATATGTTTCCTTGCCATAGATTACATTCTTGGATTTCTGGTGGAGACCATTTCTTGGTTAAAAACTCATACGTGTTAGCCTTTGGTATTTTTGAAAATGGTCATTCATGGCTATTTTCGACAAAAATGGGGGTTGTGTGGCCATTGATCATCGACCAGACGCTCATACACCTCACCCCACATATGTTTCCTTGCCATAGATCACATTCTTGGATTTATGGTGGAGACCATTTCTTGGTCAAAAATCCGTAGGTGTTAGCCTTCAGTGTCATTGAAAATGGTCGTTCATGGCTATTTTCGACAAAAATTAGGGTTGTGTGGCCATTGATCGTCGACCAGAGGCTCATACACCTCACCCCACATATGTTTCCTTGTCATAGATCACACCATAGATTACATTCTTGGATTTCTGGTGGAAACCATTTCTTGGTTAAAAACTCGTACGTGTTAGCCTTCGGTATTATTGAAAATGGTCACTCATGGCTATTTTCGGCAAAATGGGGGTTGTGTGGCCATTGATCATCGACCAGAGGCTCGTACACCTCACCCCACATATGTTTCCTTGCCATAGATCACATTCTTGGATTTCTGGTGGAGACCATTTCTTGGTCAAAAATCCGTAGGTGTTAGCCTTTAGTATTTTTGAAAATGGTCATTCATGGCTATTTTCGACAAAAATGGGGGTTGTGTGGCCATTGATCATCGACCAGACGCTCATACACCTCACCCCACATATGTTTCCTTGCCATAGATCACATTCCTGGATTTCTGGTGGAGACCATTTCTTGGTTAAAAACTCGTACGTGTTAGCCTTCGGTATTATTGAAAATGGTCGTTCATGGCTATTTTCGGCAAAATGGGGGTTGTGTGGCCATTGATCTTCCACCATAGGCTCATACACCTCACCCCACATATGTTTCCTTGCCATAGATCACATTCTTGGATTTCTGGTGGAGACCATTTCTTGGTCAAAAATCCGTAGGTGTTAGCCTTCGGTATTATTGAAAATGGTCGTTCATGGCTATTTTCGACAAAAATGGGGGTTGTGTGGCCATTGATCATCGACCAGAGGCTCATACACCTCACCCCACATATGTTTCCTTGCCATAGATCACATTCTTGGATTTCTGGTGGAGACCATTTCTTGGTCAAAAATCCGTAGGTGTTAGCCTTCGGTATTTTTGAAAATGGTCATTCATGGCTATTTTCGGCAAAATGGGGGTTGTGTGGCCATTGATCGTCGACCAGAGGCTCGTACACCTCACCCCACATATGTTTCCTTGCCATAGATCAAATGTTCTCCACCATAAATCCAAGAATGTGATCTATGGCAAGGAAACATATGTGTAGTGAGGTGTATGAGCCTCTGGTCGAAGATCAATGGTCTCCACCAGAAATCCAAGAATGTGATCTATGGCAAAGAAACATATGTGGGGTGAGGTGTATGAGCCTCTGGTCGATGATCAATGGCCACACAACCCCCATTTTGTCGAAAATAGCCATGAATGACCATTTTCAATAATACCGAAGGCTAACACGTACGAGTTTTTAACCAAGAAATGGTTTCCACCAGAAATCCAAGAATGTAATATATGGCAAGGAAACATATGTGGGGTGAAGTGTACGAGCCTCTGGTCGATGATCAATGGCCACACAACCCCCATTTTTTATGAAAATAGCCATGAGCGACCATTTTCAATAATACTAGAGGCTAACACCTACGGATTTTAGACCAAGAAATGGTTGATAGTCGCCTAGAGGGGGGGGTGAATAGGGCGAAACTGAAATTTACAAATATAAACACAACTACAAGCCGGGTTAGCGTTAGAAATATGAAACCGAGTCCGCGAGAGAGGGTGGAAAACAAATCGCAAGCAAATGAAGAGTGTGACACGCGGATTTGTTTTACCGAGGTTCGGTTCTCTCAAACCTACTCCACGTTGAGGAGGCCACAAAGGCCGGGTCTCTTTCAACCCTTCCCTCTCTCAAACGATCCCACGGATCGAGTGAGCTTTCTCTTCTCAATCACTTGGAACACAAAGTACCCACAAGGACCACCACAAGTTTGGTGTCTCTTGCCTCAATTACAAGTGAGTTTGATCGCAATGAAGGAATCAAGAAAGAAGAAAGCAATCCAAGCGCAATAGCTCGAAAGAACACAAGCAAATCTCTCTCTCTAGTCACTAGGGCGTTGTGTGGAATTTGGAGAGGATTTGATCTCTTTGGTGTGTCTAGAATTGAATGCTAGAGCTCTTGTAAGTAGTTGGGAAGTGGAAAACTTGGATGCAATGAATGGTTGGGTGGTTGGGGTATTTATAGCCCCAACCACCAAAATAACCGTTGGTGGAGGCTGTCTGTTCGATGGCGCACCGGACATGTCCAGTGCCCCTGCCACGTCACCAGTGCCGTTGGAATCTGACCGTTGGAGTTCTGACTTCTGGGCCCGCCTCGATGTCCGGTGGCGCACCGGACATGCACTGTTCACTGTCCGGTGCGCCGGCATGGGCGACTCTGACTTCTGCGCGCGCTGCGCGCGCATTAAATGCATCGCAGGTAGCCGTTGGCGCCGAAGTAGCCGTTGCTCCGTGGATGCACCGGACAGTCCGGTGCACACCGGACATGTCCGGTGAATTATAGCGGAGCAGCCGCTCTGATTTCCCGAGGCTGGCGAGTTCCTGAGCCGCGTCCCGTTGGAGCACCGGACACTGTCCGGTGTACACCGGACAGTCCGGTGAATTATAGCGCGCCGGCTCTGGAGAATTCCCGAAGGCGACGAGTTCGCGTTGAAGTCCTTTGGTGCACCGGACACTGTCCAGTGGTGCACCGGACAGTCCGGTGCGCCAGACCAGAGGAGCCTTCGGTTGCTCCTTTGCTCTTTTGTTGAACCCAACACTTGGTCTTTTTATTGGCTAAGTGTGAACCTTTTGCACCTGTATAACTTATACACTAGAACAAACTAGTTAGTCCAAAGATTTGTGTTGGGCAATTCAACCACCAAAATTATATAGGAACTAGGTGTAAGCCTAATTCCCTTTCAATCTCCCCCTTTTTGGTGATTGATGCCAACACAAACCAAAGCAAATATAGAAGTGCATAATTGAACTAGTTTGCATAATATAAGTGCAAAGGTTGCTTGGAATTGAGCCAATATAAATACTTACAAGATATGCATGGATTGTTTCTTCATTTTTAACATTTTGGACCACGCTTGCACCACATGTTTTGTTTTTGCAAAATCTTTTCTAAATCTTTTCAAAGTTCTTTTGCAAATAGTCAAGGGTAAATGAATAAGAGTTTGCAAAGCATTTTCAAGATTTGAAATTTTCTCCCCCTGTTCCAAATGCTTTTCCTTTGACTAAACAAAACTCCCCCTAAATAAAATCTCCTCTTAGTGTTCAAGAGGGTTTTGATGAAACAATTTTGAAATACTACTTTCTCCCCTTTTTGAACACATTAAGATACCAAATTGACAATTGGAAATTACATTTTAAAATTAGGTGGTGGTGCGGTCCTTTTGCTTTGGGCTAATACTTCCTCCCCCTTTGGCATGAATCGCCAAAAACGGAGTCATTAGAGCCCTTCAAATAACTTTCTCCTCCCTTGGTCATAAATAAAAGAGTGAAGATTATACCAAAATAGGAGTCCTTTTGTTTTGCTCTCTCCCCCAAGGATAGAGAGCGGCTCGGAGTGACGGCGAAGGATGAGTTGACGGAGTGGAAGCCTTTGTCTTCGCCGAAGACTCCAATGCCCTTTCAATGCACCTATGACTTGATTTGAAGTAGACTTGAAAACACATTAGTCATAGCATATGAAAGAGACATGATCAAAGGTATATTCATGAGCTATGTGTGCAAGTTAGCAATAGAAATTTCTAGAATCAAGAATATTGAGCTCATGCCTAAGTTTGGTAAAAGTTTGTTCATCAAGTGGTTTGGTAAAGATATCGGCTAATTGATCTTTAGTATTAATGTATGCAATCTCAATATATCCCTTTTGTTGGTGATCCCTAAGAAAATGATACCGAATGGCTATGTGCTTAGTGCGGCTATGCTCGACAGGATTGTCGGCCATTTTGATTGCACTCTCATTATCACATAGCAAAGGGACTTTGGTTAATTTGTAACCGTAGTCCCGCAGGGTTTGCCTCATCCAAAGCAATTGCGCGCAACAATGACCTGCGGCAATGTACTCGGCTTCGGCGGTTGAAAGAGCGACCGAATTTTGCTTCTTTGAGGCCCAAGACACCAAGGATCTTCCCAAGAACTAGCAAGTCCCTGATGTGCTCTTTCTATTAATCTTACACCCCGCCCAATCGGCATCCGAATAACCAATTAAATCAAAAGTGGATCCCCGAGGGTACCAAAGCCCAAACTTAGGAGTATAAGCCAAATATCTCAAGATTCGTTTTACGGTCGTAAGGTGGGATTCCTTAGGGTCGGATTGGAATCTTGCACACATGCAAAGGGAAAGCATAATGTCCGGTCGAGATGCACATAAATAGAGTAATGAACCTATCATCGACCGGTATACCTTTTGATCCACGGACTTACCTCCCGTGTCGAGGTCGAGATGCCCATTAGTTCCCATGGGTGTCTTGATGGGTTTGGCATCCTTCATCCCAAACTTGGTTAGAATGTCTTGAGTGTACTTTGTTTGGCTGATGAAGGTGCCCTCTTGGAGTTGTTTGACTTGGAATCCTAGAAAATACTTCAACTCCCCCATCATCAACATCTCGAACTTTTGTGTCATGATCCTACTAAATTCTTCACAAGTAGATTCGTTAGTAGACCCAAATATGATATCATCAACATAAATTTGGCATACAAACAAATCATTGTCAAGAGTTTTAGTGAATAGAGTAGGATCGGCTTTTCCGACTTTGAAGCCATTAGCAATAAGGAAATCCCTAAGGCATTCATACCATGCTCTTGGGGCTTGCTTGAGCCCGTAAAGCGCCTTAGAGAGCTTATAGACATGGTTAGGATACTCACTGTCTTCAAAGCCGGGAGGTTGCTCAACATAGACCTCTTCCTTGATTGGTCCATTGAGGAAGGCACTTTTCACGTCCATTTGATAAAGCTTAAAGCCATGGTAAGTAGCATAGGCTAATAATATACGAATTGACTCAAGCCTAGCTACGGGTGCATAGGTTTCACCGAAATCCAAACCTTCGACTTGGGAGTATCCCTTGGCCACAAGTCGAGCTTTGTTCCTTATCACCACACCATGCTCGTCTTGCTTGTTGCGGAAGACCCATTTGGTTCCTACAACATTTTGGTTAGGACGTGGAACTAAATGCCATACCTCATTCCTAGTGAAGTTGTTGAGCTCTTCTTGCATCGCCACCACCCAATCCGAATCTTGTAGTGCTTCCTCTACCCTGTGTGGCTCAATAGAGGAAACAAACGAGTAATGTTCACAAAAATGTGCAACACGAGATCTAGTAGTTACCCCCTTATGAATGTCGCCGAGGATGGTGTCGACGGGGTGATCTCGTTGGATTGCTTGGTGGACTCTTGGGTGTGGCGGCCTTTGTTCCTCTTCCTCCTTGTCTTCCTCATTTGCATCTCCCCCTTGATCATTGCCATCATCTTGAGGTGGCTCAATTGCTTGATCTTCTACTTCATCAACTTGAGCCTCATCCTCATTTTGAGTTGGTGGAGATGCTCGCGTGGAGGAGGATGGTTGATCTTGTGCTTTTGGAAGCTCTTCGGATTCCTTAGGACACACATCCCCAATGGACATGTTCCTTAGCGCGATGCACAGAGCCTCTTCATCACCTATCTCATCAAGATCAACTTGCTCTACTTGAGAGCCGTTAGTTTCATCAAACACAACGTCACATGAGACTTCAACTAGTCCAGTGGACTTGTTAAAGACCCTATATGCCCTTGTGTTTGAGTCATAACCAAGTAAAAAGCCTTCCACAGTCTTAGGAGCAAATTTAGATTTTCTACCTCTTTTAATAAGAATAAAGCATTTGCTACCAAAGACTCTAAAATATGAAATGTTGGGCTTTTTACCGGTTAGGAGTTCATATGATGTCTTCTTGAGGATTCGGTGTAGATACAACCGGTTGATGGCGTAGCAAGCGGTGTTGACCGCCTCGGCCCAAAACCGATCCGAAAGTCTTGTACTCATCAAGCATGGTCCTTGCCATGTCTAATAGAGTTCGATTCTTCCTCTCCACTACACCATTTTGTTGTGGGGTGTAGGGAGAAGAGAACTCATGCTTGATGCCCTCTTCCTCAAGAAAGCCTTCGATTTGAGAGTTCTTGAACTCCGTCCCTTTGTCGCTTCTTATTTTCTTGATCCTTAAGCCAAACTCATTTTGAGCCCGTCTCAAGAATCCCTTTAAGGTCTCTTGGGTTTGAGATTTTTCCTGTAAAAAGAATACCCAAGTGAAGCGAGAATAATCATCCACTATTACAAGACAATACTTACTCCCGCCGATGCTTATGTAAGCAATCGGGCCGAATAGGTCCATGTGTAGGAGCTCCAGTGGTCTTTCGGTCGTCATGATGTTCTTGTGTGGATGATGGGCTCCAACTTGCTTTCCTGCCTGACATGCACTACAAATCCTGTCTTTCTCAAAATGAACATTTGTTAGTCCTAAAATGTGTTCTCCCTTTAGAAGCTTATGAAGATTCTTCATCCCAACATGGGCTAGTCGGCGGTGCCAGAGCCAACCCATGTTAGTCTTAGCAATTAAGCATGTGTCGAGTTCAGCTCTATCAAAATCTACTAAGTATAGCTGACCCTCTAACACACCCTTAAATGCTATTGAATCATCACTTCTTCTAAAGACAGTGACACCTACATCAGTAAATAGACAGTTGTAGCCCATTTGACATAATTGTGAAACGGAAAGCAAATTGTAATCTAAAGAATCTACAAGAAAAACATTGGAAATTGAATGGTCAGGAGATATAGCAATTTTACCAAGACCTTTGACCAAACCTTGATTTCCATCCCCGAATGTGATAGCTCGTTGGGGATCTTGGTTTTTCTCATAGGAGGAGAACATCCTTTTCTCCACTGTCATATGGTTTGTGCACCCGCTGTCGAGTATCCAACTTGAGCCCCCGGATGCATAAACCTACAAAACAATTTTAGTTCTTGACTTTAGGTACCCAAACGGTTTTGGGTCCTTTGGCATTAGAAACAAGAACTTTGGGTATCCAATCACAAGTCTTTGACCCCTTGTGTTTGCCCCCAACAAACTTGGCAACTACCTTGCCGGATTTGTTAGTCAAAACATAAGATGCATCAAAAGTTTTAAAAGAAATATCATGATCATTTGATGCAATAGGAGTTTTCTTCTTAGGCAACTTAGCACGGGTTGGTTGCCTAGAGCTAGATGTCTCACCCTTATACATAAAAGCATGATTAGGGCCAGAGTGAGACTTCCTAGAGTGAATTCTCCTAATTTTGTCCTCGGGATAACCGGCAGGGTATAAAATGTAACCCTCGTTATCCTGAGGCATGGGAGCCTTGCCCTTAACAAAGTTGGACAATCTTTTAGGAGGGGCATTAAGTTTGACATTGTCTCCCCTTTGAAAGCCAATGCCATCCTTGATGCCCGGGCGTCTCCCATTATAGAGCATACTTCTAGCAAATTTAAACTTTTCATTTTCTAAGTTATGCTCGACAATTTTAGCATCTAATTTTGCTATATGATCATTTTGTTGTTTAATCAAAATCATGTGATCATGAATAGCATCAACATCAATATCTCTACATCTAGTACAAATAGTGACATGCTCAATGGTAGATGTAGATGGTTTGCAAGAATTAAGTTCAACAATCTTAGCACGTAATATATCATTCTTATCTCTAAGATCGGAAATTGTAACTTTGCAAACATCAAAATCTTTAGCCTTAGCAATCAAGTTTTCATTTTCTAATCTAAGGCTAGCAAGAGATACATTCAATTCTTCAATCTTAGCAAGTAAATCATCATTATTGTTTCTAAGATTGGGAATTGAAATATCACAAACATGAGAATCAACCTTAGCATTTAAACTAGCATTTTCATTTCTAAGGTTGTCAATCATCTCATGGCAAGTGCTTAGCTCACTAGATAGTTTTTGACATTTTTCTACTTCTAGAGCATAAGCATTTTTAACCTTAACATGCTTCTTATTTTCTTTAATAAGGAAGTCCTCTTGAGTGTCCAAGAGATCATCCTTTTCATGAATGGCACTAATCAATTCATTAAGTTTTTCCTTTTGTTGCATGTTGAGGTTGGCAAAAAGAGATCGCAAGTTATCCTCCTCATCACTAGCATTATCATCACTAGAAGACTCATATTTAGTGGAGGAGTTAGATTTAACCTTCTTCCGTTTGCCGTCCTTTGCCATGAGGCACTTGTGGCCTGACGTTGGGGAAGAGGAGTCCCTTGGTGACGGCGATGTTGGCGGCGTCCTCGTCGTCGGAGGAGTCGCTTGAGCTCTCGTCGGAGTCCCACTCCCGACAAACATGGGCATCGCCGCCCTTCTTCTTGTAGTACCTCTTCTTTTCTCTCCTCTTGCCCTTCTTGTCGTTATCCCTGTCACTGTCACTTGATAATGGACATTTTGCAATAAAGTGACCGGGCTTACCACACTTGTAGCAAACTTTCTTGGAGCGGGACTTGTAGTCTTTCCCCCTCCTTTGCTTGAGGATTTGGCGGAAGCTCTTGATGACGAGCGCCATTTCCTCATTGTCGAGCTTGGAGGCGTCGATTGGTTGTCTACTTGGTGTAGACTCCTCCTTCTTTTCCTCTGTCGCCTTGAATGCGACGGGTTGAAGCTTCGGATGTGGAGGGATCATCAAGCTCGTTGAGCTCCCTCGAGCCTTCGATCATGCACTCAAAACTTACAAAATTCCCGATAACTTCCTCTGGGGTCATTTTAGTATATCTAGGATTACCACGAATTAATTGAACTTGAGTGGGGTTAAGGAAAATGAGAGATCTTAGAATAACCTTAACCACTTCGTGGTCGTCCCACTTCTTGCTCCCGAGGTTGCGCACTTGGTTCACCAATGTCTTGAGCCGGTTGTACATGTGTTGTGGCTCTTCCCCTTTGCGAAGCCGGAACCGACCGAGCTCCCCCTCGATCGTTTCCCGCTTGGTGATCTTTGTGAGCTCATCTCCCTCGTGCGCGGTTTTGAGCACATCCCAAACCTCCTTGGCGCTCTTCAACCCTTGAACTTTGTTATACTCCTCTCTACTTAAAGAGGCGAGGAGTATTGTTGTTTCTTGAGAGTTGAAGTGCTCGATTTGGGCCACCTCATCCTCATCATAGTCTTCATCCCCTACGGACGGTACCTGTGCACCAAACTCAACAACATCCCATATACTTTTGTGGAGCGAGGTTAGATGAAATCGCATTAAATCGCTCCACCTAGCGTAATATTCACCATCAAAAGTTGGTGGTTTGCCTAATGGGACGGAAAGTAAAGGTGTATGTTTAGAAATGCGAGGGTAGCTTAGGGGAATCTTACTATACTTCTTACGCTCTTGGCGTTTAGAAGTGACGGACGCCGCGTCGGAGCCGGAGGTGGATGTTGATGAAGTGTCGGTCTCGTAGTAGACGACTTTCCTCATCCTCTTGTGCTTGTCCCCACTCCGATGCGGCTTGTGAGAGGAAGATTTCTCCTTCTTCTCTTTGTGGTGAGAAGAAGATTTCTTCTCCTTCCCTTTGTTGGAGGAGCTCTTCTTCTTCTCCTTCCTCTTAGTGCGGGACTCTTCCGATGAAGTGCTCCCGTGGCTTGTAGTAGGCTTTTCGCCGGTCTCCATCTCCTTCTTGGCGTGATCTCCCGACATTACTTCGAGCGGTTAGGCTCTAATGAAGAACCTGGCTTTGATACCAATTGATAGTCGCCTAGAGGGGGGGTGAATAGGGCGAAACTGAAATTTACAAATATAAACACAACTACAAGCCGGGTTAGCGTTAGAAATATGAAACCGAGTCCGCGAGAGAGGGTGGAAAACAAATCGCAAGCAAATGAAGAGTGTGACACGCGGATTTGTTTTACCGAGGTTCGGTACTCTCAAACCTACTCCCCGTTGAGGAGGCCACAAAGGTCGGGTCTCTTTCAACCCTTCCCTCTCTCAAACGATCCCACGGATCGAGTGAGCTTTCTCTTCTCAATCACTTGGAACACAAAGTTCCCACAAGGACCACCACAAGTTTGGTGTCTCTTGCCTCAATTACAAGTGAGTTTGATCGCAATGAAGGAATCAAGAAAGAAGAAAGCAATCCAAGCGCAAGAGCTCGAAAGAACACAAGCAAATCTCTCTCTCTAGTCACTAGGGCGTTGTGTGGAATTTGGAGAGGATTTGATCTCTTTGGTGTGTCTAGAATTGAATGCTAGAGCTCTTGTAAGTAGTTGGGAAGTGGAAAACTTGGATGCAATGAATGGTTGGGTGGTTGGGGTATTTATAGCCCCAACCACCAAAATAACCGTTGGTGGAGGCTGTCTGTTCAATGGCGCACCGGACAGTCCGGTGCACACCGGACATGTCCGGTGCCCCTGCCACGTCACCAGTGCCGTTGGAATCTGACCGTTGGAGTTCTGACTTCTGGGCCCGCCTCGATGTCCGGTGGCGCACCGGACATGCACTGTTCACTGTCCGGTGCGCCGGCATGGGCGACTCTGACTTCTGCGCGCGCTGCGCGCGCATTAAATGCATCGCAGGTAGCCGTTGGCGCCGAAGTAGCCTTTGCTCCGTGGATGCACCGGACAGTCCGGTGCACACCGGACATGTCCGATGAATTATAGCGGAGCAGCCGCTCTGATTTCCCGAGGCTGGCGAGTTCCTGAGCTGCGTCCCGTTGGAGCACCGGACACCGTCCGGTGTACACCGGACAGTCCGGTGAATTATAGCGCGCCGGCTCTGGAGAATTCCCGAAGGCGACGAGTTCGCGTTGAAGTCCTCTGGTGCACCGGACACTGTCTGGTGGTGCACCGGACAGTCCGGTGCGCCAGACCAGAGGAGCCTTCGGTTGCTCCTTTGCTCTTTTGTTGAACCCAACACTTGGTCTTTTTATTGGCTAAGTGTGAACCTTTTGCACCTGTATAACTTATACACTAGAACAAACTAGTTAGTCCAAAGATTTGTGTTGGGCAATTCAACCACCAAAATTATATAGGAACTAGGTGTAAGCCTAATTCCCATTCAATGGTCTCCACCAGAAATCCAACAATGTGATCTATGGCAAGGAAACATATGTGGGGTGAGGTGTATGAGCGTCTGGTCGATGATCAATGGCCACACAACCCCCATTTTTGTCGAAAATAGCCATGAATGACCATTTTCAATAATACCGAAGGCTAACACCTACGGATTTTTGAGCAAGAAATGGTCTCCACCAGAAATCCAAGAATGTGATCTATGGCAAGGAAACATATGTGGGGTGAGGTGTATGAGCCTCTGGTCGATGATCAATGGCCACACAACCCCCATTTTGCCGAAAATAGCCATGAATGACCATTTACAATAATACCGAAGGCTAACACGTACGAGTTTTTAACCAAGAAATGGTCTCCACGAGAAATCCAAGATTATGATCTATGGCAAGAAAACATATGTGGGGTGAAGTGTACGAGCCTCTGGTCGATGATCAATGGCAACACAACCCCCATTTTTGTCGAAAATAGCCATGAGCGACCATTTTCAATAATACTAGAGGCTAACACCTACGGATTTTAGACCAAGAAATGGTCTCCACCAGAAATCCAAGAATGTGATCTACGACAAGGAAACATATGTGGGGTGAGGTGTATGAGCCTCTAGTCGATGATCAATGGCCACACAACTCCCATTTTGCCGAAAATAGCCATGAATGACCGTTTTCAATAATATCAAAGGCTAACACCTACGGATTTTTGACCAAGAAATGGTCTCCACAAGAAATCCAAGAATGTGATCTATGGCAAGGAAACATATGTGGGGTGAGGTGTATGAGCCTCTGGTCGATGATAAATGGCCACACAACCCCCATTTTTTTATGAAAATAGCCATGAGCGACCTTGAAAATAGCCATGAGCGACCATTTTCAATAATACTAGAGGCTAACACCTACGGATTTTAGACCAAAAAATGGTCTCCACCAAAAATCCAAGAATGTGATCTATGGCAAGGAAACATATGTGTAGTGAGGTGTATGAGCCTCTAGTCGATGATCAATGGCCACACAACCCCCATTTTTGTCGAAAATAGCCATGAATGACCATTTTCAATAATACCGAAGGCTAACAGCGACCATTTTCAATAATACTAGAGGCTAAGACCTACGGATTTTTGACCAAGAAATGGTCTCCACCAGAAATCCAAGAATGTGATCTATGGCAAGGAAACATATGTGGGGTGAGGTTTATGAGCCTCTAGTCGATGATAAATGGCCACACAACCCCCATTTTTTATGAGCCTCTGGTCGATGATCAATGGCCACACAACCCCCATTTTTGTCGAAAATAGCCATGAATGACCATTTACAATAATACCGAAGGCTAACACCTACGGATTTTTGACCAAGAAATGGTCTCCACCAGAAATCCAAGAATGTGATCTATGGCAAGGAAACATATGTGGGGTGAGGTGTATGAGCCTATGGTCGATGATCAATGGCCACACAACCCCCATTTTGCCGAAAATAGCCATGAATGACCATTTTCAATAATACCGAAGGCTAAGACCTACGGATTTTTGACCAAGAAATGGTCTCCACCAGAAATCCAAGAATGTGATCTATGGCAAGGAAACATATGTGGGGTGAGGTGTATGAGCCTCTGGTCGATGATCAATGGCCACACAACCCCCATTTTTGTCGAAAATAGCCATGAACGACCATTTTCAATAATACCGAAGGCTAACACCTACGGATTTTTAACCAAGAAATGGGGGTTGTGTGGCCATTGATCATCGACCAGACGCTCATACACTTCACCCCACATATGTTACCTTGCCATAGATCACATTCTTGGATTTCTGGTGGAGACCATTTCTTGGTCAAAAATCCGTAGGTGTTAGCCTTCGGTATTATTGTAAATGGTCATTCATGGCTATTTTCGACAAAAATGGGGGTTGTGTGGCCATTGATCATCGACCAGAGGCTCATACACCTCACCCCACATATGTTTCCTTGCCATAGATCACATTCTTGGATTTCTGGTGGAGACCATTTCTTGGTCAAAAATCCGTAGGTCTTAGCCTCTAGTATTATTGAAAATGGCCGCTCATGGCTATTTTCGGCAAAAATGGGGGTTGTGTGGCCATTGATCATCGACCAAACGCTCATACACCTCACCCCACATATGTTTCCTTGCCATAGAATGACCATTTACAATAATACCGAAGGCTAACACCTACGGATTTTTGACCAAGAAATGGTCTCCACCAGAAATCCAAGAATGTGATCTATGGCAAGGAAAGATATGTGGGGTGAGGTGTATGAGCCTCTAGTCGATGATCAATGGCCACACAACCCCCATTTTTGTCGAAAATAGCCATGAATGACCATTTTCAATAATACCGAAGGCTAACACGTACGAGTTTTTAACCAAGAAATGGTTTCCACCAGAAATCCAAGAATGTAATCTATGGTGTGATCTTTGGCAAGGAAACATATGTGGGGTGAGGTGTATGAGCCTCTGGTCGACGATCAATGGCCACACAACCCTAATTTTTGTCGAAAATAGCCATGAACGACCATTTTCAATGACACTGAAGGCTAACACCTACGGATTTTTGACCAAGAAATGGTCTCCACCATAAATCCAAGAATGTGATCTATGGCAAGGAAACATATGTGGGGTGAGGTGTATGAGCGTCTGGTCGATGATCAATGGCCACACAACCCCCATTTTTGTCGAAAATAGCCATGAATGACCATTTTCAAAAATACCGGAGGCTAACACATTCGGATTTTTGACCAAGAAATGGTCTCCACCAGAAATCCAAGAATGTGATCTATGGCAAGGAAACATATGTGGGGTGAGGTGTATGAGCCTCTGGTCGACGATCAATGGCCACACAACCCCCATTTTTTATGAAAATAGCCATGAGCGACCTTGAAAATAGCCATGAGCGACCTTGAAAATAGCCATGAACGACCATTTTCAATAATACCGAAGGCTAACACGTACGAGTTTTTAACCAAGAAATGGTTTCCACCAGAAATCCAAGAATGTAATCTATGGCAAGGAAACATATGTGGGGTGAGGTTTATGAGCCTCTAGTCGATGATAAATGGCCACAAAACCCCCATTTTTTATGAAAATAGCCATGAGCGACCTTGAAAATAGCCATGAGCGACCATTTTCAATAATACTAGAGGCTAACACCTACGGATTTTAGACCAAGAAATGGTCTCCACCAGAAATCCAAGAATGTGATCTATGGCAAGGAAACATATGTGTAGTGAGGTGTATGAGCCTCTAGTCGATGATCAATGGCCACACAACCCCCATTTTTGTCGAAAATAGCCATGAATGACCATTTTCAATAATACCGAAGGCTAACAGCGACCATTTTCAATAATACTAGAGGCTAAGACCTACGGATTTTTGTCCAAGAAATGGTCTCCACCAGAAATCCAAGAATGTGATCTATGGCAAGGAAACATATGTGGGGTGAGGTTTATGAGCCTCTAGTCGATGATAAATGGCCACACAACCCCCATTTTTTATGAGCCTCTGGTCGATGATTAATGGCCACACAACCCCCATTTTTGTCGAAAATAGCCATGAATGACCATTTACAATAATACCGAAGGCTAACACCTACGGATTTTTGACCAAGAAATGGTCTCCACCAGAAATCCAAGAATGTGATCTATGGCAAGGAAACATATGTGGGGTGAGGTGTATGAGCCTATGGTCGATGATCAATGGCCACACAACCCCCATTTTGCCGAAAATAGCCATGAATGACCATTTTCAATAATACCGAAGGCTAAGACCTACGAATTTTTGACCAAGAAATGGTCTCCACCAGAAATCCAAGAATGTGATCTATGGCAAGGAAACATATGTGGGGTGAGGTGTATGAGCCTCTGGTCGATGATCAATGGCCACACAACCCCCATTTTTGTCGAAAATAACCATGAACGACCATTTTCAATAATACCGAAGGCTAACACCTACGGATTTTTGACCAAGAAATGGTCTCCACCAGAAATCCAAGAATGTGATCTATGGCAAGGAAACATATGTGGGGTGAGGTGTATGAGCCTCTGGTCGACGATCAATGGCCACACAACCCTAATTTTTGTCGAAAATAGCCATGAACGACCATTTTCAATGACACTGAAGGCTAACACCTACAAATTTTTGACCAAGAAATGGTCTCCACCATAAATCCAAGAATGTGATCTATGGCAAGGAAACATATGTGGGGTGAGGTGTATGAGCCTCTAGTCGACGATCAATGGCCGCACAACCCCCATTTTGCCGAAAATAGCCATGAACGACCATTTTCAAAAATACCAATGGCTAACACCTACGGATTTTTGACCAAGAAATGGTCTCCACCAGAAATCCAAGAATGTGATCTATGGCAAGGAAACATATGTGGGGTGAGGTGTACAAGCCTCTGGTCGATGATCAATGGCCACAGAACCCCCATTTTGCCGAAAATAGCCATGAATGACCATTTACAATAATACCGAAGGCTAACACCTACGGATTTTTGACCAAGAAATGGTCTCCACCAGAAATCCAAGAATGTGATCTATGGCAAGGAAACATATGTGGGGTGAGGTGTATGAGCCTCTAGTCGATGATCAATGGCCACACAACCCCCATTTTTGTCAAAAATAGCCATGAACGACCATTTTCAATAATACCGAAGGCTAACACCTACGGATTTTTGACCAAGAAATGGTCCATTTTGCCGAAAATAGCCATGAATGACCATTTACAATAATACCGAAGGCTAACACCTACGGATTTTTGACCAAGAAATGGTCTCCACCAGAAATCCAAGAATGTGATCTATGGCAAGGAAACATATGTGGGGTGAGATTTATGAGCCTCTAGTCGATGATAAATGGCCACACAACCCCCATTTTTTTATGAAAATAGCCATGAGCGACCATTTTCAATAATATTAGAGGCTAAGACCTATGGATTTTTGACCAAGAAATGGTCTCCACCAGAAATCCAAGAATGTAATCTACGACAAGGAAACATATGTGGGGTGAGGTGTATGAGCGTCTGGTCGATGATCAATGGCCACACAACCCCCATTTTTGTCGAAAATAGCCATGAACGACCATTTTCAATAATACAGAAGGCTAACACCTACGGATTTTTGACCAAGAAATCGTCTCCACCAGAAATCCAAGAATGTGATCTATGGCAAGGAAACATATGTGTAGTGAGGTGTACGAGCCTCTGGTCGATGATCAATGGCCACACAACCCCCATTTTTGTCGAAAATAGCCATGAACGACCATTTTCAATAATATCGAAGGCTAACACCTACGGATTTTTGACCAAGAAATGGTCTCCACCAGAAATCCAAGAATATTAGAGGCTAAGACCATTTCTTGGTCAAAAATCCGTACGTGTTAGCCTCTAGTATTATTGAAAATGGTCGCTCATGGCTATTTTCAAGGTCGCTCATGGCTATTTTCATAAAAAATGGGGGTTGTGTGGCCATTGATCATCGACCAGAGGCTCATACACCTCACCCCACATATGTTTCCTTGCCATAGATCACATTCTTGGATTTCTGGTGGAGACCATTTCTTGGTCAAAAATCCGTAGGTCTTAGCCTCTAGTATTATTGAAAATGGTCACTGTTAGCCTTCGGTATTATTGAAAATGGTCATTCATGGCTATTTTCGACAAAAATGGGGGTTGTGTGGCCATTGATCATCGACCAGAGGCTCATACACCTCACCCCACATATGTTTCCTTGCCATAGATCACATTCTTGGATTTCTGGTGGAGACCATTTCTTGGTCAAAAATCCGTAGGTCTTAGCCTCTAGTATTATTGAAAATGGTCGCTCATGGCTATTTTCGGCAAAAATGGGGGTTGTGTGGCCATTGATCATCGACCAGACGCTCATACACCTCACCCCACATATGTTTCCTTGCCATAGAATGACCATTTACAATAATACCGAAGGCTAACACCTACGGATTTTTGACCAAGAAATGGTCTCCACCAGAAATCCAAGAATGTGATCTATGGCAAGGAAACATATGTGGGGTGTGGTCTATGAGCCTCTGGTCGATGATCAATGGCCACACAACCCCCATTTTTGTCGAAAATAGCCATGAATGACCATTTTCAATAATACCGAAGGCTAACACGTACGAGTTTTTAACCAAGAAATGGTTTCCACCAGAAATCCAAGAATGTGATCTATGGCAAGGAAACATATGTGGGGTGAGGTGTATGAGCGTCTGGTCGATGATCAATGGCCACACAACCCCCATTTTTGTCGAAAATAGCCATGAACGACCTTGAAAATAGCCATGAGCGACCATTTTCAATAATACTAGAGGCTAACACCTACGGATTTTAGACCAAGAAATGGTCTCCACCAGAAATCCAAGAATGTGATCTATGACAAGGAAACATATGTGGGGTGAGGTGTATGAGCGTCTGGTCGATGATCAATGGCCACACAACCCCCATTTTTGTCGAAAATAGCCATGAACGACCATTTTCAATAATACCGAAGGCTAACACCTACGGATTTTTGACCAAGAAATGGTCTCCACCAGAAATCCTAGAATGTGATCTATGGCAAGGAAACATATGTGGGGTGAGGTGTATGAGCCTCTAGTCGATGATCAATGGCCAGACAACCCCCATTTTTGTCGAAAATAGCCATGAATGACCATTTTCAAAAATACCAAAGGCTAACACGTACGGATTTTTGACCAAGAAATGGTCTCCACCAGAAATCCAAGAATGTGATCTATGGCAAGGAAACATATGTGGGGTGAGGTGTACGAGCCTCTGGTCGATGATCAATGGCCACACAACCCCCATTTTGCCGAAAATAGCCATGAATGACCATTTTCAATAATACCGAAGGCTAACACGTACGAGTTTTTAACCAAGAAATGGTTTCCACCAGAAATCCAAGAATGTAATCTATGGCAAGGAAACATATGTGGGGTGAGGTTTATGAGCCTCTAGTCGATGATAAATGGCCACACAACCCCCATTTTTTATGAAAATAGCCATGAGCGACCTTGAAAATAGCCATGAGCGACCATTTTCAATAATACTAGAGGCTAACACCTACGGATTTTAGACCAAGGAATGGTCTCCACCAGAAATCCAAGAATGTGATCTATGGCAAGGAAACATATGTGGGGTGAGGTGTATGAGCGTCTGGTCGATGATCAATGGCCACACAACCCCCCTATTTTTGTAGAAAATAGCATGAACGACCATTTTCAATAATACCGAAGGCTAACACCTACGGATTTTTGACCAAGAAATGGTCTCCACCAGAAATCCAAGAATGTGATCTATGGCAAGGAAACATATGTGGGGTGAGGTGTATGAGCCTCTGGTCGATGATCAATGGCCACACAACCCCCATTTTTGTCGAAAATAGCCATGAACGACCATTTTCAATAATATTAGAGGCTAAGACCTACGGATTTTTGACCAAGAAATGGTCTCCACCAGAAATCCAAGAATGTGATCTATGGCAAGGAAACATATGTGGGGTGAGGTGTATGAGCCTCTGGTCGATGATCAATGGCCACACAACCCCCATTTTTGTCGAAAATAGCCATGAACGACCATTTTCAATAATATCGAAGGCTAACACCTACGGATTTTTGACCAAGAAATGGTCTCCACCAGAAATCCAAGAATGTGATCTACGACAAGGAAACATATGTGGGGTGAGGTGTATGAGCCTCTGGTCGACGATCAATGGCCACACAACCCCCATTTTGCCGAAAATAGCCATGAATGACCATTTTCAATAATACCGAAGGCTAACACGTACGAGTTTTTAACCAAGAAATGGTTTCCACCAGAAATCCAAGAATGTAATCTATGGCAAGGAAACATATGTGGGGTGAGGTTTATGAGCCTCTAGTCGATGATAAATGGCCACACAACCCCCATTTTTAATGAAAATAGCCATGAGCGACCTTGAAAATAGCCATGAGGGACCATTTTCAATAATACTAGAGGCTAACACCTACGGATTTTAGACCAAGAAATGGTCTCCACCAGAAATCCAAGAATGTGATCTATGGCAAGGAAACATATGTGGGGTGAGGTGTATGAGCGTCTGGTCGATGATCAATGGCCACACAACCCCCATTTTTTTATGAAAATAGCCATGAGCGACCATTTTCAATAATATTAGAGGCTAAGACCTACGGATTTTTGACCAAGAAATGGTCTCCACCAGAAATCCAAGAATGTGATCTATGGCAAGGAAACATATGTGGGGTGAGGTGTATGAGCCTCTGGTCGATGATCAATGGCCACACAACCCCCATTTTTGTCGAAAATAGCCATGAATGACCATTTACAATAATACCGAAGGCTAACACCTACGGATTTTTGACCAAGAAATGGTCTCCACCAGAAATCCAAGAATGTGATCTATGGCAAGGAAACATATGTGGGGTGAGGTGTATGAGCCTTTGGTCGATGATCAATGGCACACAACCCCCATTTTTATGAAAATAGCCATGAACGACCATTTTCAATAATACCGAAGGCTAACACCTACGGATTTTTGACCAAGAAATGGTCTCCACCAGAAATCCAAGAATGTGATCTATGGCAAGGAAACATATGTGGGGTGAGGTGTATGAGCCTCTGGTCGATGATCAATGGCCACACAACCCCCATTTTTGTCGAAAATAGCCATGAACGACCATTTTCAATAATACCGAAGGCTAACACCTACGGATTTTTGACCAAGAAATGGTCTCCACCAGAAATCCAAGAATGTGATCTATGGCAAGGAAACATATGTGGGGTGAGGTGTATGAGCGTCTGGCCTCACTACACATATGTTTCCTTGCCATATATCACATTCTTGGATTTATGGTAGAGACCATTTCTTGGTCAAAAATCCGTAGGTGTTAGCCTTCGGTATTATTGAAAATGGTCATTCATGGCTATTTTCGACACAAATGGGGGTTGTGTGGCCATTGATCACCAACCAGAGGCTTGTACACCTCACCCCACATATGTTTCCTTGCCATAGATCACATTCTTGGATTTCTGGTGGAGACCATTTCTTGGTCAAAAATCCGTACGTGTTAGCCTTTGGTATTTTTGAAAATGGTCATTCATGGCTATTTTCGGCAAAATGGGGGTTGTGTGGCCATTGATCATCAACCAGAGGCTCATACACCTCACCCCACATATGTTTCCTTGCCATAGATCACATTCTTGGATTTCTGGTGGAGACCATTTCTTGGTCAAAAATCCGTAGGTCTTAGCCTCTAATATTATTGAAAATGGTCGCTCATGGCTATTTTCAAGGTCGCTCATGGATATTTTCATAAAAAATGGGTGTGGGGTGAGGTGTACGAGCCCCTGGTCGATGATCAATGGCCACACATCCCTAATTTTTGTCGAAAATAGCCATGAACGACCATTTTCAATGACACTGACGGCTAACACCTACGGATTTTTGACCAAGAAATGGTCTCCACCATAAATCCAAGAATGTGATCTATGGCAAGGAAACATATGTGTAGTGAGGTGTATGAGCCTCTGGTCGATGATCAATGGCCACACAACCCCCATTTTGCCGAAAATAGCCATGAATGACCATTTTCAATAATACCGAAGGCTAACACGTACGAGTTTTTAACCAAGAAATGGTCTCCACCAGAAATCCAAGAATGTGATCTATGGCAAGGAAACATATGTGGGGTGAGGTGTATGAGCCTATGGTCGATGATCAATGGCCACACAACCCCCATTTTTGACGAAAATAGCCATGAATGACCATTTACAATAATACCGAAGGCTAACACCTACGGATTTTTGACCAAGAAATGGTCCCCACCAGAAATCCAAGAATGTGATCTATGGCAAGGAAACATATGTGGGGTGAGGTGTACGAGCCTCTAGTCGATGATCAATGGCCACACAACCCCCACATATGTTTCCTTACCATAGATCACATTCTTGGATTTCTGGTGGAGACCATTTCTTGGTCAAAAATCCGTAGGTGTTAGCCTTCGGTATTATTGAAAATGGTCGTTCATGGCTATTTTCGGCAAAATGGGGGTTCTGTGGCCATTGATCATCGACCAGAGGCTCGTACACCTCACTACACATATGTTTCCTTGCCATAGATCACATTCTTGGATTTCAGGTGGAGACCATTTCTTGGTCAAAAATCCGTAGGTGTTAGCCTTCGGTATTATTGAAAATGGTCGTTCATGGCTATTTTCGACAAAAATGGGGGTTGTGTGGCCATTGATCATCGACCAGAGGCTCATACACCTCACCCCACATATGTTTCCTTGCCATAGATCACATTCTTGGATTTCTGGTGGAGACCATTTCTTGATCAAAAATCCGTACGTGTTAGCCTTTGGTATTTTTGAAAATGGTCATTCATGGCTTGGTCGATGATCAATGGCCACACAACCCCCATTTTTTATGAAAATAGCCATGAGCGACCATTTTCAATAATACTAGAGGCTAAGACCTACGGATTTTTGACCAAGAAATGGTCTCCACCAGAAATCCAAGAATGTGATCTATGGCAAGGAAACATATGTGGGGTGAGGTGTATGAGCCTCTGGTCGATGATCAATTGCCACACAACCCCCATTTTTGTCGAAAATAGCCATGAATGACCATTTACAATAATACCGAAGGCTAACACCTACGGTTTTTGACCAAGAAATGGTCTCCACCAGAAATCCAAGAATGTGATCTATGGCAAGGAAACATATGTGGGGTGAGGTGTATGAGCCTATGGTCGATGATCAATGGCCACACAACCCCCATTTTTGTCGAAAATAGCCATGAACGACCATTTTCAATAATATCGAAGGCTAACACCTACGAATTTTTGACCAAGAAATGGTCTCCACCAGAAATCCAAGAATGTGATCTACGACAAGGAAACATATGTGGGGTGAGGTGTATGAGCCTCTGGTCGACGATCAATGGCCACACAACCCCCATTTTGCCGAAAATAGCCATGAATGACCATTTTCAATAATACCGAAGGCTAACAGCGACCATTTTCAATAATACTAGAGGCTAAGACCTACGGATTTTTGACCAAGAAATGGTCTCCACCAGAAATCCAAGAATGTAATCTATGGCAAGGAAACATATGTGGGGTGAGGTTTATGAGCCTCTAGTCGATGATAAATGGCCACACAACCCCCATTTTTTATGAAAATAGCCATGAGCGACCTTGAAAATAGCCATGAGCGACCATTTTCAATAATACTAGAGGCTAACACCTACGGATTTTAGACCAAGAAATGGTCTCCACCAGAAATCCAAGAATGTGATCTATGACAAGGAAACATATGTGGGGTGAGGTGTATGAGCCTCTAGTCGATGATCAATAGCCACACAACCCCCATTTTTGTCGAAAATAGCCATGAATGACCATTTTCAATAATACCGAAGGCTAACACCTACGGATTTTTGACCAAGAAATGGTCTCCACCAGAAATCCAAGAATGTGATCTATGGCAAGGAAACATATGTGGGGTGAGGTGTATGAGCCTCTGTTCGACGATCAATGGCCACACAACCCTAATTTTTGTCGAAAATAGCCATGAACGACCATTTTCAATGACACTGAAGGCTAACACCTACGGATTTTTGACCAAGAAATGGTCTCCACCATAAATCCAAGAATGTGATCTATGGCAAGGAAACATATGTGTAGTGAGGTGTATGAGCCTCTGGTCGAAGATCAATGGCCACACAACCCCCATTTTTGTCGAAAATAGCCATGAATGACCATTTTCAAAAATACCAAAGGCTAACACATTCGGATTTTTGCCCAAGAAATGGTCTCCACCAGAAATCCAAGAATGTGATCTATGGCAAGGAAACATATGTGGGGTGAGGTGTGCGAGCCTCTGGTCGATGATCAATGGCCACACAACCCCCATTTTGCCGAAAATAGCCATGAATGACCATTTTCAATAATACCGAAGGCTAACACGTACGAGTTTTTAACCAAGAAATGGTTTCCACCAGAAATCCAAGAATGTAATCTATGGCAAGGAAACATATGTGGGGTGAGGTTTATGAGCCTCTAGTCGATGATAAATGGCCACACAACCCCCATTTTTTATGAAAATAGCCATGAGCGACCTTGAAAATAGCCATGAGCGACCATTTTCAATAATACCAGAGGCTAACACCTACGGATTTTAGACCAAGAAATGGTCTCCACCAGAAATCCAAGAATGTGATCTATGGCAAGGAAACATATGTGGGGTGAGGTGTATGAGCGTCTGGTCGATGATTAATGGCCACACAACCCCCATTTTTGTCGAAAATAGCCATGAACGACCATTTTCAATAATATCGAAGGCTAACACCTATGGATTTTTTACCAAGAAATGGTCTCCACCAGAAATCCAAGAATGTGATCTACGACAAGGAAACATATGTGGGGTGAGGTGTATGAGCATCTGGTCGATGATCAATGGCCACACAACCCCCATTTTTGTCGAAAATAGCCATGAACGACCATTTTCAATAATACCGAAGGCTAACACCTACGGATTTTTGACCAAGAAATGGTCTCCACCAGAAATCCAAGAATGTGATCTATGGCAAGGAAAGTTTGTGTGGCCATTGATCTTCGACCAGAGGCTCATACACCTCACTACACATATGTTTCCTTGCCATAGATCACATTCTTGGATTTATGGTGGAGAGTATGAGCGTCTGGTCGATGATCAATGGCCACACAACCCCCATTTTTGTCGAAAATAGCCATGAACGACCATTTTCAATAATATCGAAGGCTAACACCTACAGATTTTTTGTCGAAAATAGCCATGAACGACCATTTTCAATAATATCGAAGGCTAACACGTACGAGTTTTTGACCAAGAAATGGTCTCCACCAGAAATCCAAGAATGTGATCTACGACAAGGAAACATATGTGGGGTGAGGTGTATGAGCCTCTGGTCGACGATCAATGGCCACACAACCCCCATTTTGCCGAAAATAGCCATGAATGACCATTTTCAATAATACCGAAGGCTAACACGTACGAGTTTTTAACCAAGAAATGGTTTCCACCAGAAATCCAAGAATGTAATCTATGGCAAGGAAACATATGTGGGGTGAGGTTTATGAGCCTCTAGTCGATGATAAATGGCCACACAACCCCCATTTTTTATGAAAATAGCCATGAGCGACCTTGAAAATAGCCATGAGCGACCATTTTCAAAAATACTAGAGGCTAACACCTACGGATTTTAGACCAAGAAATGGTCTCCACCAGAAATCCAAGAATGTGATCTATGGCAAGGAAACATATGTGTAGTGAGGTGTATGAGCCTCTAGTCGATGATCAATGGCCACACAACCCCCATTTTGCCGAAAATAGCCATGAGCGACCATTTTCAATAATATTAGAGGCTAAGACCTACGGATTTTTGACCAAGAAATGGTCTCCACCAGAAATCCAAGAATGTGATCTACGACAAGGAAACATATGTGGGGTGAGGTGTATGAGCCTCTGGTCGAAGATCAATGGCCACACAACCCCCATTTTTGTCGAAAATAGCCATGAATGACCATTTTCAAAAATACCAAAGGCTAACACATTCGGATTTTTGCCCAAGAAATGGTCTCCACCAGAAATCCAAGAATGTGATCTATGGCAAGGAAACATATGTGGGGTGAGGTGTACGAGCCTCTGGTCGATGATCAATGGCCACACAACCCCCATTTTGCCGAAAATAGCCATGAATGACCATTTTCAATAATACCGAAGGCTAACACGTACGAGTTTTTAACCAAGAAATGGTTTCCACCAGAAATCCAAGAATGTAATCTATGGCAAGGAAACATATGTGGGGTGAGGTTTATGAGCCTCTAGTCGATGATAAATGGCCACACAACCCCCATTTTTTATGAAAATAGCCATGAGCGACCTTGAAAATAGCCATGAGCGACCATTTTCAATAATACTAGAGGCTAACACCTACGGATTTTAGACCAAGAAATGGTCTCCACCAGAAATCCAAGAATGTGATCTATGGCAAGGAAACATATGTGGGGTGAGGTGTATGAGCCTCTAGTCGATGATCAATGGCCACACAACCCCCATTTTTGTCGAAAATAGCCATGAATGACCATTTTCAATAATACCGAAGGCTAACACCTACGGATTTTTGACCAAGAAATGGTCTCCACCAGAAATCCAAGAATGTGATCTATGGCAAGGAAACATATGTGGGGTGAGGTGTATGAGCCTCTGGTCGACGATCAATGGCCACACAACCCTAATTTTTGTCGAAAATAGCCATGTACGACCATTTTCAATGACACTGAAGGCTAACACCTACGGATTTTTGACCAAGAAATGGTCTCCACCATAAATCCAAGAATGTGATCTATGGCAAGGAAACATATGTGTAGTGAGGTGTATGAGCCTCTGGTCGAAGATCAATGGCCACACAACCCCCATTTTTGTCGAAAATAGCCATGAATGACCATTTTCAAAAATACCAAAGGCTAACACATTCGGATTTTTGCCCAAGAAATGGTCTCCACCAGAAATCCAAGAATGTGATCTATGGCAAGGAAACATATGTGGGGTGAGGTGTACGAGCCTCTGGTCGATGATCAATGGCCACACAACCCCCATTTTGCCGAAAATAGCCATGAATGACCATTTTCAATAATACCGAAGGCTAACACGTACGAGTTTTTAACCAAGAAATGGTTTCCACCAGAAATCCAAGAATGTAATCTATGGCAAGGAAACATATGTGGGGTGAGGTTTATGAGCCTCTAGTCGATGATAAATGGCCACACAACCCCCATTTTTTATGAAAATAGCCATGAGCGACCTTGAAAATAGCCATGAGCGACCATTTTCAATAATACCAGAGGCTAACACCTACGGATTTTAGACCAAGAAATGGTCTCCACCAGAAATCCAAGAATGTGATCTATGGCAAGGAAACATATGTGGGGTGAGGTGTATGAGCGTCTGGTCGATGATCAATGGCCACACAACCCCCATTTTTGTCGAAAATAGCCATGAACGACCATTTTCAATAATATCGAAGGCTAACACCTATGGATTTTTTACCAAGAAATGGTCTCCACCAGAAATCCAAGAATGTGATCTACGACAAGGAAACATATGTGGGGTGAGGTGTATGAGCGTCTGGTCGATGATCAATGGCCACACAACCCCCATTTTTGTCGAAAATAGCCATGAACGACCATTTTCAATAATACCGAAGGCTAACACCTACGGATTTTTGACCAAGAAATGGTCTCCACCAGAAATCCAAGAATGTGATCTATGGCAAGGAAAGGTTGTGTGGCCATTGATCTTCGACCAGAGGCTCATACACCTCACTACACATATGTTTCCTTGCCATAGATCACATTCTTGGATTTATGGTGGAGAGTATGAGCGTCTGGTCGATGATCAATGGCCACACAACCCCCATTTTTGTCGAAAATAGCCATGAACGACCATTTTCAATAATATCGAAGGCTAACACCTACAGATTTTTTGTCGAAAATAGCCATGAACGACCATTTTCAATAATATCGAAGGCTAACACGTACGAGTTTTTGACCAAGAAATGGTCTCCACCAGAAATCCAAGAATGTGATCTACGACAAGGAAACATATGTGGGGTGAGGTGTATGAGCCTCTGGTCGACGATCAATGGCCACACAACCCCCATTTTGCCGAAAATAGCCATGAATGACCATTTTCAATAATACCGAAGGCTAACACGTACGAGTTTTTAACCAAGAAATGGTTTCCACCAGAAATCCAAGAATGTAATCTATGGCAAGGAAACATATGTGGGGTGAGGTTTATGAGCCTCTAGTCGATGATAAATGGCCACACAACCCCCATTTTTTATGAAAATAGCCATGAGCGACCTTGAAAATAGCCATGAGCGACCATTTTCAATAATACTAGAGGCTAACACCTACGGATTTTAGACCAAGAAATGGTCTCCACCAGAAATCCAAGAATGTGAACTATGGCAAGGAAACATATGTGTAGTGAGGTGTATGAGCATCTAGTCGATGATCAATGGCCACACAACCCCCATTTTGCCGAAAATAGCCATGAGCGACCATTTTCAATAATATTAGAGGCTAAGACCTACGGATTTTTGACCAAGAAATGGTCTCCACCAGAAATCCAAGAATGTGATCTACGACAAGGAAACATATGTGGGGTGAGGTGTATGAGCCTCTGGTCGAAGATCAATGGCCACACAACCCCCATTTTTGTCGAAAATAGCCATGAATGACCATTTTCAAAAATACCAAAGGCTAACACATTCGGATTTTTGCCCAAGAAATGGTCTCCACCAGAAATCCAAGAATGTGATCTATGGCAAGGAAACATATGTGGGGTGAGGTGTACGAGCCTCTGGTCGATGATCAATGGCTACACAACCCCCATTTTGCCGAAAATAGCCATGAATGACCATTTTCAATAATACCGAAGGCTAACACGTACGAGTTTTTAACCAAGAAATGGTTTCCACCAGAAATCTAAGAATGTAATCTATGGCAAGGAAACATATGTGGGGTGAGGTTTATGAGCCTCTAGTAGATGATAAATGGCCACACAACCCCCATTTTTGTCGAAAATAGCCATGAACGACCATTTTCAATAATATCGAAGGCTAACACCTACGGATTTTTCACCAAGAAATGGTCTCCACCAGAAATCCAAGAATGTGATCTACGACAAGGAAACATATGTGGGGTGAGGTGTATGAGCGTCTGGTCGATGATCAATGGCCACACAACCCCCATTTTTGTCGAAAATAGCCATGAACGACCATTTTCAATAATACCGAAGGCTAACACCTACGGATTTTTGACCAAGAAATGGTCTCCACCAGAAATCCAAGAATGTGATCTATGGCAAGGAAACATATGTGGGGTGAGGTGTACGAGCCTCTGGTCGATGATCAATGGCCACACAACCCCCATTTTGCCGAAAATAGCCATGAGCGACCATTTTCAATAATATTAGAGGCTAAGACCTACGGATTTTTGACCAAGAAATGGTCTCCACCAGAAATCCAAGAATGTGATCTATGACAAGGAAACATATGTGGGGTGAGGTGTATGAGCCTCTGGTCGACGATCAATGGCCACACAACCCCCATTTTGCCGAAAATAGCCATGAATGACCATTTTCAATAATACCAAAGGCTAACACGTACGAGTTTTTAACCAAGAAATGGTTTCCACCAGAAATCCAAGAATGTAATCTATGGCAAGGAAACATATGTGGGGTGAGGTTTATGAGCCTCTAGTCGATGATAAATGGCCACACAACCCCCATTTTTTATGAAAATAGCCATGAGCGACCTTGAAAATAGCCATGAGCGACCATTTTCAATAATACTAGAGGCTAAGACCTACGGATTTTTGACCAAGAAATGGTCTCCACCAGAAATCCAAGAATGTGATCTATGGCAAGGAAACATATGTGGGGTGAGGTGTATGAGCCTCTGGTCGATGATCAATGGCCACACAACCCCCATTTTTGTCGAAAATAGCCATGAACGACCATTTTCAATAATATCGAAGGCTAACACCTACGGATTTTTGACCAAGAAATGGTCTCCACCAGAAATCCAAGAGTGTGATCTACGACAAGGAAACATATGTGAGGTGAGGTGTTTGAGCCTCTGGTCGATGATCAATGGCCACACAACCCCCATTTTTGCCGAAAATAGCCATGAATGACCATTTTCAATAATACCGAAGGCTAACACGTACGGATTTTTGACCAAGAAATGGTCTCCACCAGAAATCCAAGAATGTGATCTATGGCAAGGAAACATATGTGGGGTGAGGTGTATGAGCCTCTGGTCGATGATCAATGGCCACACAACCCCCATTTTTGTCGAAAATAGCCATGAACGACCATTTTCAATAATATCGAAGGCTAACACCTACGGATTTTTGACCAAGAAATGGTCTCCACTAGAAATCCAAGAATGTAATCTATGGCAAGGAAACATATGTGGGGTGAGGTTTATGAGCCTCTAGTCGATGATAAATGGCCACACAACCCCCATTTTTTATGAAAATAGCCATGAGCGACCATTTTCAATAATACTAGAGGCTAACACCTACGGATTTTAGACCAAGATATGGTCTCCACCAGAAATCCAAGAATGTGATCTATGGCAAGGAAACATATGTGGGGTGAGGTGTACGAGCCTCTGGTCGATGATCAATGGCCACACAACCCCCATTTTTGTCGAAAATAGCCATGAACGACCATTTTCAATAATATCGAAGGCTAACACCTACGGATTTTTGACCAAGAAATGGTCTCCACCAGAAATCCAAGAATGTGATCTATGGCAAGGAAACATATGTGGGGTGAGGTGTATGAGCCTCTGGTCGATGATCAATGGCCACACAACCCCCATTTTTGTCGAAAATAGCCATGAACGACCATTTTCAATAATATCGAAGGCTAACACGTACGAGTTTTTAACCAAGAAATGGTTTCCACCAGAAATCCAAGAATGTAATCTATGGCAAGGAAACATATGTGGGGTGAGGTGTATGAGCCTCTGGTCGATGATAAATGGCCACACAACCCCCATTTTTTATGAAAATAGCCATGAACGACCATTTTCAATAATACCGAAGGCTAACACCTACAGATTTTTGACCAAGAAATGGTCTCCACCAGAAATCCAAGAATGTGATCTATGGCAAGGAAACATATGTGGGGTGAGGTGTATGAGCCTCTGGTCGATGATCAATGGTCACACAACCCCATTTTTGTCGAAAATAGCCAGGAGCAGCAATTTTCAATGACACTGATGGCTAACACCTATGGATTTTTGACCAGAAATGGTCTCCACCAGAAATCCAAGAATGTGGTCTATGGCAAGGAAACATATGTGGGGTGAGGTGTATGAGCCTTTGGTCGATGATCAATGGCCACACAACCCCCATTTTTGTCGAAAATAGCTATGAACGACCATTTTCAATAATACCGAAGGCTAACACCTACGGATTTTTGACCAAGAAATGGTCTCCACCAGAAATCCAAGAATGTGATCTATAGCAAGAAAACGTATGTGGGGTGAAGTGTACGAGCCTCTAGTCAATGATAAATGGCCACACAACCCCCATTTTTGTCGAAAATAGTGATCAACGACCATTTTCAATAATACTGAAGGCTAACACGTATGGATTTTTGACCAAGAAATGGTCTCCACCAGAAATCCAAGAATGTGATCTATGGCAAGAAAACATACGTGGGGTGAGGTGTATGAGCCTCTGGTCGAAGATCAATGGCCACACAACCCCATTTGTGTCGAAAATAGCCATGAACGACCATTTACAATAATACCGAAGGCTAACAACTACGGATTTTTGACCAAGAGAAGATCTCCACCAGAAATCCAAGAATGTGATCTATGGCAAGGAAACATATGTGGGGTGAGGTGTACGAGCCTCAGATCGATGATCAATGGCCACACAACCCCCATTTTTGTCGAAAATAGCCATGAACGACCATTTTCAATACTTCCGAAGGCTAACACCTACGGATTTTTGACCAAGAAATCGTCTCCACCAGAAATCCAAGAATATGATCTATGGCAAGGAAACATATTGGGGTGAGGTGTACGAGCCTCTGGTCGATGATCAGTGGCCACACAACCCCCATTTTTTGTCGAAAATAGTGATCAACGACCATTTTCAATAATACTGAAGGCTAACACGTATGGATTTTGCCCAAGAAATGGTCTCCACCAGAAATCCAAGAGTGTGCTCTATGGCAAGGAAACGTATGTGGGGTGAGGTGTATGAGCCTGTGGTCGATGATCAATGGCCACACAACCCCCATTTTTGTCGAAAACAGCCATGAACGACCATTTTCAATAATACCGAAGGCTAACACGTACGGATTTTTGACCAAGAAATGGTCTCCACGAGAAATCCAAGATTGTGATCTATGGCAATTAAACATATGTGGGGTGAGGTGTACGAGCCTCTGGTCGATGTTAAATGGCCACACAACCCCCTTTTTTGTCGAAAATAGCCATGAACGACTATTTTCAATAATACCGAAGGCTAACACCTACGGATTTTTGACCAAGAAATGGTCACCACCAGAAATCCAAGAATGTGGTCTATGGCAAGGAAACACATGTGGGTGAGGTGTATGAGCCTTTGGTCGATGATCAATTGCCACACAACCCTCATTTTTGTCGAAAGTAGCCATGAACGACCATTTTCAATAATACCGAAGGCTAACACCTACGGATTTTTGACCAAGAAATGGTCTCCACCAGAAATCCAAGAATGTGATATATGGCAAGGAAACTTATGTGGGGTGAGGTGTACGATCCTCTGGGCGATGATCAATGGCGACACAACCCCCATTTTTTGTCGAAAATAGCCACGAATGACCATTTTCAATGACACTGAAGGCTAACACCTATGAATTTTTGACCAACAAATGGTCTCCACGAGAAATCCAAGATTATGATCTATGGCAAGAAAACATATGTGGGGTGAAGTGTACGAGCCTCTGGTCGATGATCAATGGCAACACAACCCCCATTTTTATCGAAAATAGCCATGAACGACCATTTTCAATAATACCGAAGGCTAACACGTACGAGTTTTTGACCAAGAAATGGTCTCCACCAGAAATCCAAGAATGTGATCTATGGCAAGGAAACATATGTGGGGTGAGGTGTACGATCCTCTGGTCGATGATCAATGGCCACACAACCCCCATTTTTGTCGAAAATAGCCATGAACGACCATTTTCAATAATACCGAAGGCTAACACCTACGGATTTTTGACCAAGAAATGGTCTCCACCAGAAATCCAAGAATGTGATCTACGACAAGGAAACATATGTGGGGTGAGGTGTATGAGCGTCTGGTCGATGATCAATGGCCACACAACCCCCATTTTTGTCGAAAATAGCCATGAATGACCATTTACAATAATACCGAAGGCTAACACCTACGGATTTTTGACCAAGAAATGGTCTCCACCAGAAATCCAAGAATGTGATCTATGGCAAGGAAACATATGTGGGGTGAGGTGTATGAGCCTCTGGTCGATGATCAATGGCCACACAACCCCCATTTTTTATGAAAATAGCCATGAGCGACCTTGAAAATAGCCATGAGCGACCATTTTCAATAATACTAGAGGCTAACACGTACGGATTTTTGACCAAGAAATGGTCTCCACCAGAAATCCAAGAATGTGATCTATGGCAAGGAAACATATGTGGGGTGAGGTGTATGAGCCTCTGGTCGATGATCAATGGCCATACAACCCCCATTTTTGTCGAAAATAGCCATGAATGACTATTTTCAATGACACTGAAGGCTAACACCTATGGATTTTTGACCAAGAAATGGTCTCCACCAGAAATCCAAGAATGTGATCTATGGCAAGGAAACATATGTGGGGTGAGGTGTATGAGCCTCTGGTCGACGACCATTTTCAATAATACTAGAGGCTAACACCTACGAATTTTAGACCAAGAAATGGTCTCCACCAGAAATCCAAGAATGTGATCTATGGCAAGGAAACATATGTGGGGTGAGGTGTATGAGCGTCTGGTCGATGATCAATGGCCACACAACCCCCATTTTTGTCGAAAATAGCCATGAACGACCATTTTCAATAATACCGAGGGCTAACACCTACGGATTTTTGACCAAGAAATGGTCTCCACCAGAAATCCAAGAATGTGATCTATGGCAAGGAAACATATGTGGGGTGAGGTGTATGAGCCTCTAGTCGATGATCAATGGCCACACAACCCCCATTTTTGTCGAAAATAGCCATGAATGACCATTTTCAAAAATACCAAAGGCTAACACGTACGGATTTTTAACCAAAAATGGTCTCCACCAGAAATCCAAGAATGTGATCTATGGCAAGGAAACATATGTGGGGTGAGGTGTATGAGCCTCTGGTCGACGATCAATGGCCACACAACCCCCATTTTGCCGAAAATAGCCATGAATGACCATTTTCAATAATACCGAAGGCTAAGACCTACGGATTTTTGACCAAGAAATGGTCTCCACCAGAAATCCAAGAATGTGATATATGGCAAGGAAACATATGTGGGGTGAGGTGTATGAGCCTCTGGTCGATGATCAATGGCACACAACCCCCATTTTTGTCGAAAATAGCCATGAACGACCATTTTCAATAATACCGAAGGCTAACACCTACGGATTTTTGACCAAGAAATGGCCTCCACCAGAAATCCAAGAATGTGATCTACGACAAGGAAACATATGTGGGGTGAGGTGTATGAGCCTCTGGTCGATGATCAATGGCCACACAACCCCCATTTTTTATGAAAATATCCATGAATGACCATTTTCAAAAATACCAAAGGCTAACACGTACGGATTTTTAACCAAGAAATGGTCTCCACCAGAAATCCAAGAATGTGATCTATGGCAAGGAAACATATGTGGGGTGAGGTGTATGAGCCTCTAGTCGACGATCAATGGCCACACAACCCCCATTTTGCCGAAAATAGCCATGAATGACCATTTTCAATAATACCGAAGGCTAAGACCTACGGATTTTTGACCAAGAAATGGTCTCCACCAGAAATCCAAGAATGTGATCTATGGCAAGGAAACATATGTGGGGTGAGGTGTATGAGCCTCTGGTCGACGATCAATGGCCACACAACCCCCATTTTTTATGAAAATAGCCATGAGCGACCTTGAAAATAGCCATGAGCGACCATTTTCAATAATACTAGAGGCTAAGACCTACGGATTTTTGACCAAGAAATGGTCTCCACCAGAAATCCAAGAATGTGATCTACGACAAGGAAACATATGTGGGGTGAGGTTTATGAGCCTCTAATCGATGATAAATGGCCACACAACACCCATTTTTTATGAAAATAGCCATGAGCGACCTTGAAAATAGCCATGAGCGACCATTTTCAATAATACTAGAGGCTAACACCTACGGATTTTTGACCAAGAAATGGTCTCCACCAGAAATCCAAGAATGTGATCTATGACAAGGAAACATATGTGGGGTGAGGTGTATGAGCCTTTGGTCGATGATCAATGGCCACACAACCCCCATTTTTGTCGAAAATAGCCATGAACGACCATTTTCAATAATAACGAAGGCTAACACCTACAGATTTTTGACCAAGAAATGGTCTCCACAAGAAATCCAAGAATGTGATCTATGGCAAGGAAACATATGTGGGGTGAGGTGTATGAGCCTCTAGTCGATGATCAATGGCCACACAACCCCCATTTTTGTCGAAAATAGCCATGAATAACCATTTTCAAAAATACCAAAGGCTAACACGTACGGATTTTTTACCAAGAAATGGTCTCCACCAGAAATCCAAGAATGTGATCTATGGCAAGGAAACATATGTGGGGTGAGGTGTACGAGCCTCTGGTCGATGATCAATGGCCACACAACCCCCATTTTGCCGAAAATAGCCATGAACGACCATTTTCAATAATACCGAAGGCTAACACGTACGAGTTTTTAACCAAGAAATGGTCTCCACCAGAAATCCAAGAATGTGATCTATGGCAAGGAAACATATGTGGGGTGAGATTTATGAGCCTCTAGTCGATGATAAATGGCCACACAACCCCCATTTTTTATGAAAATAGCCATGAGCGACCATTTTCAATAATACTAGAGGCTAAGACCTACGGATTTTTGACCAAGAAATGGTCTCCACCAGAAATCCAAGAATGTGATCTATGGCAAGGAAACATATGTGGGGTGAGGTGTATGAGCCTCTGGTCGATGATCAATGGCCACACAACCCCCATTTTGCCGAAAATAGCCATGAATGACCATTTTCAATAATACCGAAGGCTAACACGTACGAGTTTTTAACCAAGAAATGGTTTCCACCAGAAATCCAAGAATGTAATCTATGGCAAGGAAACATATGTGGGGTGAGGTGTACGAGCCTCTGGTCGATGATCAATGGCCACACAACCCCCATTTTTTATGAAAATAGCGATGAGCGACCATTTTCAATAATACTAGAGGCTAACACCTACGGATTTTAGACCAAGAAATGGTCTCCACCAGAAATCCAAGAATGTAATCTATGGCAAGGAAACATATGTGGGGTGAGGTGTATGAGCCTCTGGTCGATGATCAATGGCCACACAACCCCCATTTTTGTCGAAAATAGCCATGAACGACCATTTTCAATAATATCGAAGGCTAACACCTACGGATTTTTGACCAAGAAATGGTCTCCACCAGAAATCCAAGAATGTGATCTATGGCAAGGAAACATATGTGGGGTGAGGTGTATGAGCCTCTGGTCGATGATCAATGGCCACACAACCCCCATTTTTGTCGAAAATAGCCATGAATGACCATTTTCAATAATACCGAAGGCTAACACCTACGGATTTTTGACCAAGAAATGGTCTCCACCAGAAATCCAAGAATGTGATCTATGGCAAGGAAACATATGTGGGGTGAGGTGTACGAGCCTCTGGTCGATGATCAATGGCCACACAACCCCCATTTTGCCGAAAATAGCCATGAACGACCATTTTCAATAATACCGAAGGCTAACACCTACGGATTTTTGACCAAGAAATGGTTTCCACCAGAAATCCAAGAATGTGATCTGTGGCAAGGAAACATATGTGGAGTGAGGTGTATGAGCCTCTGGTCGATGATCAATGGCCACACAACCCAAATTTTTTGTCGAAAATAGCCATGAACGACCATTTTCAATAATATCGAAGGCTAACACCTACGGATTTTTAACCAAGAAATGGTCTCCACCAGAAGTCCAAGAATGTGATCTACGACAAGGAAACATATGTGGGGTGAGGTGTATGAGCCTCTGGTCGACGATCAATGGCCACACAACCCCCATTTTGCCGAAAATAGCCATGAATGACCATTTTCAATAATACCGAAGGCTAACACGTACGAGTTTTTAACCAAGAAATGGTTTCCACCAGAAATCCAAGAATGTAATCTATGGCAAGGAAACATATGTGGGGTGAGGTTTATGAGCCTCTAGTCGATGATAAATGGCCACACAACCCCCATTTTTTATGAAAATAGCCATGAGCGACCTTGAAAATAGCCATGAGCGACCATTTTCAATAATACTAGAGGCTAACACCTACGGATTTTAGACCAAGAAATGGTCTCCACCAGAAATCCAAGAATGTGATCTATGGCAAGGAAACATATGTGGGGTGAGGTGTATGAGCGTCTGGTCGATGATCAATGGCCACACAACCCCCATTTTTGTCGAAAATAGCCATGAACGACCATTTTCAATAATACCGAAGGCTAACACCTACGGATTTTTGACCAAGAAATGGTCTCCACCAGAAATCCAAGAATGTGATCTATGGCAAGGAAACATATGTGGGGTGAGGTGTATGAGCCTCTGGTCGATGATCAATGGCCACACAACCCCCATTTTTGTCGAAAATAGCCATGAACGACCATTTTCAATAATATCGAAGGCTAACACCTACGGATTTTTGACCAAGAAATGGTCTCCACCAGAAATCCAAGAATGTGATCTATGGCAAGGAAACATATGTGGGGTGAGGTGTATGAGCCTCTGGTCGACGATCAATGGCCACAGAACCCTAATTTTTGTCGAAAATAGCCATGAACGACCATTTTCAATAATACCGAAGGCTAACACGTACGAGTTTTTAACCAAGAAATGGTCTCCACCAGAAATCCAAGAATGTGATCTATGGCAAGGAAACATATGTGGGGTGAGGTTTATGAGCCTCTAGTCGATGATAAATGGCCACACAACCCCCATTGTTTATGAAAATAGCCATGAGCGACCATTTTCAATAATACTAGAGGCTAAGACCTACAGATTTTTGACCAAGAAATGGTCTCCACCAGAAATCCAAGAATGTGATCTATGGCAAGGAAACATATGTGGGGTGAGGTGTATGAGCCTCTGGTCGATGATCAATGGCCACACAACCCCCATTTTGCCGAAAATAGCCATGAATGACCATTTTCAATAATACCGAAGGCTAACACGTACGAGTTTTTAACCAAGAAATGGTTTCCACCAGAAATCTAAGAATGTAATCTATGGCAAGGAAACATATGTGGGGTGAGGTGTACGAGCCTCTGGTCGATGATCAATGGCCACACAACCCCCATTTTTTATGAAAATAGCCATGAGCGACCATTTTCAATAATACTAGAGGCTAACACCTACGGATTTTAGACCAAGAAATGGTCTCCACCAGAAATCCAAGAATGTAATCTATGGCAAGGAAACATATGTGGGGTGAGGTGTATGAGCCTCTGGTCGATGATCAATGGCCACACAACCCCCATTTTTGTCGAAAATAGCCATGAACGACCATTTTCAATAATATCGAAGGCTAACACCTACGGATTTTTGACCAAGAAATGGTCTCCACCAGAAATCCAAGAATGTGATCTATGGCAAGGAAACATATGTGGGATGAGGTGTATGAGCCTCTGGTCGATGATCAATGGCCACACAACCCCCATTTTTGTCGAAAATAGCCATGAATGACCATTTTCAATAATACCGAAGGCTAACACCTACGGATTTTTGACCAAGAAATGGTCTCCACCAGAAATCCAAGAATGTGATCTATGGCAAGGAAACATATGTGGGGTGAGGTGTACGAGCCTCTGGTCGATGATCAATGGCCACACAACCCCCATTTTGCCGAAAATAGCCATGAACGACCATTTTCAATAATACCGAAGGCTAACACCTACGGATTTTTGACCAAGAAATGGTTTCCACCAGAAATCCAAGAATGTGATCTATGGCAAGGAAACATATGTGGGGTGAGGTGTATGAGCCTCTGGTCGATGATCAATGGCCACACAACCCAAATTTTTGTCGAAAATAGCCATGAACGACCATTTTCAATAATATCGAAGGCTAACACCTACGGATTTTTGACCAAGAAATGGTCTCCACCAGAAATCCAAGAATGTGATCTACGACAAGGAAACATATGTGGGGTGAGGTGTATGAGCCTCTGGTCGACGATCAATGGCCACACAACCCCCATTTTGCCGAAAATAGCCATGAATGACCATTTTCAATAATACCGAAGGCTAACACGTACGAGTTTTTAACCAAGAAATGGTTTCCACCAGAAATCCAAGAATGTAATCTATGGCAAGGAAACATATGTGGGGTGAGGTTTATGAGCCTCTAGTCGATGATAAATGGCCACACAACCCCCATTTTTTATGAAAATAGCCATGAGCGACCTTGAAAATAGCCATGAGCGACCATTTTCAATAATACTAGAGGCTAACACCTACGGATTTTAGACCAAGAAATGGTCTCCACCAGAAATCCAAGAATGTGATCTATGGCAAGGAAACATATGTGGGGTGAGGTGTATGAGCGTCTGGTCGATGATCAATGGCCACACAACCCCCATTTTTGTCGAAAATAGCCATGAACGACCATTTTCAATAATACCGAAGGCTAACACCTACGGATTTTTGACCAAGAAATGGTCTCCACCAGAAATCCAAGAATGTGATCTATGGCAAGGAAACATATGTGGGGTGAGGTGTATGAGCCTCTGGTCGATGATCAATGGCCACACAACCCCCATTTTTGTCGAAAATAGCCATGAACGACCATTTTCAATAATATCGAAGGCTAACACCTACGGATTTTTGACCAAGAAATGGTCTCCACCAGAAATCCAAGAATGTGATCTATGGTAAGGAAACATATGTGGGGTGAGGTGTATGAGCCTCTGGTCGACGATCAATGGCCACACAACCCTAATTTTTGTCGAAAATAGCCATGAACGACCATTTTCAATAATACCGAAGGCTAACACGTACGAGTTTTTAACCAAGAAATGGTCTCCACCAGAAATCCAAGAATGTGATCTATGGCAAGGAAACATATGTGGGGTGAGGTGTATGAGCGTCTGGTCGATGATCAATGGCCACACAACCCCCATTTTTGTCGAAAATAGCCATGAACGACCATTTTCAATAATACCGAAGGCTAACACCTACGGATTTTTGACCAAGACATGGTCTCACCAGAAATCCAAGAATGTGATCTATGGCAAGGAAACATATGTGGGGTGAGGTGTATGAGCCTCTAGTTGATGATCAATGGCCACACAACCCCCATTTTTGTCAAAAATAGCCATGAACGACCATTTTCAAAAATACCAAAGGCTAATGGTCGTTCATGGCTATTTTTGACAAAAT
>JAOPSE010002930.1:0-67606 GCA_029449295.1 Zea luxurians | reverse complement strand
TTCATGGCTATTTTCGACAAAAATGGGGGTTGTGTGGCCATTGATCATCGACCAGAGGCTCATACACCTCACCCCACGTATGTTTCCTTGCCATAGATTACATTCTTGGATTTCTGGTGGAGACCATTTCTTGGTCAAAAATCCGTAGGTGTTAGCCTTCGGTATTATTGAAAATGGTTGTTCATGGCTATTTTCATAAAAAAATGGGGGTTGTGTGGCCATTTATCATCGACCAGAGGCTCGTACACCTCACCTCACATATGTTTCCTTGCCATATATCACATTCATGGATTTATGTTGGGGACCATTTCTTGGTCAAAAATCCGTAGGTGTTAGCCTTCCGTTTCATTGAAAATGGTCGTTTATGGCTATTTTCGACAAAAATGGGGGTTGTGTGGCCATTGATCATCGACCAGAGGCTCGTACACTTTACCCCACATATGTTTTCTTGCCATTGATCACATTCTTCGATTTCTGGTGGAGACCATTTCTTGGTCAAGAATCCGTTGGTGTTAGCCTTCGGTATTATTGAAAATGGTCGTTCATGGCTATTTTCGTCTAAAATGGGGGTTGTGTGGCCATTTATCATCGACCAGAGGCTCGTACACCTCACCCCACATATGTTTCCTTGCATAGATCACATTCAGGGATTTCTGGTGGAGACCATTTCTTGGTCAAAAATCCATACGTGTTAGCTTTCTAAATTATTGAAAATGGTCGTTGATCGCTATTTTCGACAAAAATGGGCGTTGTGTGGCCATTGATCATCGACCAGAGGCCCATACACCTCACCCCACATATGTTTCCTTGCCATAGATCACATTCTTGGATTTATGGTGGAGACCATTTCTTGGTCAAAAATACGCAGGTGTTAGCCTTCGGTATTATTGAAAATGGTCGTTCATGGCTATTTTCGACAAAAATGGGGGTTATGTGGCCATTGATCTTTGACCAGAGGCTCATACACCTCACTACACATATGTTTCCTTGCCATAGATGAAATTCTTGGATTTATGGTGGAGACCATTTCTTGGTCAAAAAGCCGTAGGTGTTAGCCTTCAGTGTCATTGAAAATGGTCGTTAATGGCTATTTCCGACAAAAATGGGGGTTGTGTGGCCATTGATCATCGACCAGAGGCTCGTACACTTCACCCCACATAGGTTTTCTTGCCATAGATCACATTCCTGGATTTCTGGTGGAGACCATTTCTTAGTCAAAAATCCGTTGGTGTTAGCCTTTGGTATTATTGAAAATGGTCGTTCATGGCTATTTTCGACTAAAATGGGGGTTGTGTAGCCATTTATCATCGACCAGAGGCTCGTACACCTCACCCCACATATGTTTCCATGCCATAGATCACATTCTTGGATTTCTGGTGGAGACCATTTATTGGTCAAAAATCTGTACGTGTTAGCCTTCAGTATTATTGAAAATGGTCATTCATGGCTATTTTCGACAAAAATGGGGGTTGTGTGGCCATTGATCATCGACCAGAGGCTCGTAAACCTCACCCCACAAATGTTTCCTTGCCATAGATCACATTCTTTGATTTCTGGTGGAGACCATTTCTTGGTCAAAAATCTGAATATTTTAGCCTTCGGTACTATTGAAAATGGTCGTTCATGGCTATTTTCGACAAAAATGGGGGTTGTGTGGCCATTGATATTCGACCAAAGTCTCATACACCTCACTACACATGTTTCCTTTCCATAGATCACATTCTTGGATTTATGGTGGAGACCATTTCTTGGTCAAAAATCCGTAGGTGTTATCGTTCAGTGTCATTGAAAATGGTCGTTCATGGCTATGTTCGACAAAAATGGGGTTTGTGTGGCCATTGATCATCGACCTGAGGCTCGTACACTTCACCCCACATATGTTTTCTTGCCATAGATCACATTATAGGATTTCTGGTGGGGACCATTTCTTGGTCAAAAATCCGTTGGTGTTAGCCATCAGTATTATTGAAAATGGTCGTTCATGGCTATTTTCGACAAAAATGGGGGTTGTGTGGCCATTTATCATCGACCAGAGGCTCGTACACCTCACCCCACATATGTTTCCTTGCCATAGATCACATTCTTGGATTTCTGGTGGAGACCATTTCTTGGTCAAAAATCCAAACGTGTTAGCCTTCTCTATTATTGAAAATGGTCGTTGATCGCTATTTTAGACAAAAATGGGCGTTGTGTGGCCATTGATCATCGACCAGAGGCCCATATACCTCACCCCACATATGTTTTCTTGCCATAGATCACATTCTTGGATTTATGGTGGAGACCAATTCTTGGTTAAAAATCCGTTGGTGTTAGCCTTCAGTATTATTGAAAATGGTCGTTCATGGCTATTTTCGACAAAAATGGGGGTTGTGTGGCCATTTATCATCGACCAGAGGCTCGTACACCTCACCCCACATATGTTTCCTTGCCATAGATCACATTCTTGGATTTCTGGTGGAGACCATTTCTTGGTCAAAAATCCATACGTGTTAGCCTTCGGTATTATTGAAAATGGTCGTTCATGGCTATTTTCGACAAAAATGGGGGTTATGTGGCCATTGATCTTTGACCAGAGGCTCATACACCTCACTACACATATGTTTCCTTGCCATAGATGAAATTCTTGGATTTATGGTGGAGACCATTTCTTGGTCAAAAAGCCGTAGGTGTTAGCCTTCAGTGTCATTGAAAATGGTCGTTCATGGCTATTTCCGACAAAAATGGGGGTTGTGTGGCCATTGATCATCGACCAGAGGCTCGTACACTTCACCCCACATAGGTTTTCTTGCCATAGATCACATTCCTGGATTTCTGGTGGAGACCATTTCTTAGTCAAAAATCCGTTGGTGTTAGCCTTCGGTATTATTGAAAATGGTCGTTCATGGCTATTTTCGACTAAAATGGGGGTTGTGTGGCCATTTATCATCGACCAGAGGCTCGTACACCTCACCCCACATATGTTTCCATGCCATAGATCACATTCTTGGATTTCTGGTGGAGACCATTTATTGGTCAAAAATTTGTACGTGTTAGCCTTCAGTATTATTGAAAATGGTCATTCATGGCTATTTTCAACAAAATGGGGGTTGTGTGGCCATTGATCATCGACCAGAGGCTCGTAAACCTCACCCCACATATGTTTCCTTGCCATAGATCACATTCTTTTATTTCTGGTGGAGACCATTTCTTGGTCAAAAATCTGAATATTTTAGCCTTCGGTACTATTGAAAATGGTCGTTCATGGCTATTTTCGACAAAAATGGGGGTTGTGTGGCCATTGATATTCGACCAAAGGCTCATACACCTCACTACACATGTTTCCTTTCCATAGATCACATTCTTGGATTTATGGTGGAGACCATTTCTTGGTCAAAAATCCGTAGGTGTTATCGTTCAGTGTCATTGAAAATGGTCGTTCATGGCTATGTTCGACAAAAATGGGGTTTGTGTAGGCCATTGATCATCGACCAGAGGCTCGTACACTTCACCCCACATATGTTTTCTTGCCATAGATCACATTCTTGGATTTCTGGTGGGGACCATTTCTTGGTCAAAAATCTGTTGGTGTTAGCCTTCAGTATTATTGAAAATGGTCGTTCATGGCTATTTTCGACAAAAATGGGGGTTGTGTGGCCATTTATCATCGACCAGAGGCTCGTACACCTCACCCCACATATGTTTCCTTGCCATAGATCACATTCTTGGATTTCTGGTGGAGACCATTTCTTGGTCAAAAATTCGTACGTGTTAGCCTTCGGTATTATTGAAAATTGTCGTTCATGGCTATTTTCGACAAAATGGGGGTTGTGTGGCCATTGATCATCGACCAGAGGCTCGTACACCTCACCCCACATATGTTTCCTTGCCATAGATCACATTCTTGGATTTCTGGTGGAGACCATTTCTTGGGCAAAAATCCGAATGTGTTAGCCTTCGGTATTTTTGAAAGTGGTCATTCATGGCTATTTTCGACAAAAATGGGGGTTGTGTGGCCATTGATCTTCACCAGAGGCTCATACACCTCACTACACATATGTTTCCTTGCCATAGATCAAATTCTTGGATTTATGATGGAGACCATTTCTTGGTCAAAAATCCATAGGTGTTAGCCTTCAGTGTCATTGAAAATGGTCGTTCATGGCTATTTTCGACAAAAATGGGGGTTGTGTGGCCATTGATCATCGACCAGAGGCTCGTACACTTCACCTCACATATGTTTTCTTGACATAGAACACATTCTTGGATTTCTAGGTGGAGACCATTTCTTGGTCAAAAATCTGTTGGTGTTAGCCTTCGGTATTATTGAAAATGGTTCGTTCATGGCTATTTTCGACTGAAATGGGGGTTGTGTGGCCATTAATCATCCACCAGAGGCTCATACACCTCACCCCACATATGTTTCCTTGCCATAGATCACATTCTTGGATATCTGGTGGAGACCATTTTTTGGTCAAAAATCCGTACGTGTTAGCCTTCGGTATTATTGAAAATGGTCATTCATGGCTATTTTCGACAAAAATGGGGGTTGTGTGGCCATTGATCATCGACCAAAGGCTCGTACACCTCACCCCACTTATGTTTCCTTGCCATAGATCACATTCTTTGATTTCTGGTGGAGACCATTTCTTGGTCAAAAATCTGAATGTGTTAGCCTTCGGAACTATTGAAAATGGTCGTTCATGGCTATTTTCGACAAAAATGGGGGTTGTGTGGCCATTGATATTGGACCAGAGGCTCATACACCTCACTACACATATGTTTCCTTGCCATAGATCACATTCTTGGATTTATGGTGGAGACCATTTCTTGGTCAAAAATCCATAGGCGTTAGCCTTCAGTGTCATTGAAAATGGTCGTTCATGGCTATTTTCGAAAAAATTAGGGTTGTGTGGCCATTGATCGTCGACCAGAGGCTCATACACCTCACCCCACATATGTTTCCTTGCCGTAGATCACATTTTTGGATTTCTGGTGGAGACCATTTCTTCGTCAAAAATCCGTAGGTGTTAGCCTTCGGTACTATTGAAAATGGTCGTTCATGGCTATTTTCGACAAAAATGGGGGTTGTGTGGCCATTGATCATCGACCAGAGGCTCATACACCTCACCCCACATATGTTTCCTTGCCATAGATCACTTTCTTGGATTTATGGTGGAGACCATTTCTTGGTCAGAAATCCATAGGTGTTAGCCTTTAGTGTCATTGAAAATGGTCGTCCATGGTTATTTTCGACAAAAATGGGGGTTGTGTGGCCATTGATCATCGACCGGAGGCTCGTACACTTCACCCCACATATGTTTTCTTGCCATATATCACATTCTTGGATTTCTGGAGGAGACCATTTCTTGGTCAAAAATCTGTTGGTGTTAGCCTTCGGTATTGTTGAAAATGGTCGTTCATGGCTATTTTCGACTAAAATGGGGGTTGTGTGGCCATTTATCATCGACCGGAGGCTCGTACAATTGACCCCACATATGTTTCCTTGCCATAGATCACATTCTTGGATTTTTGGTGGAGACCATTTCTTGGTCAAAAATCCGTACGTGTTAGCCTTCGGTATTATTGAAAATGGTCATTCTTGGCTATTTTCGACACAAATGGGGGTTGTGTGGCCATTGATCTTCGACCAGAGGCTCATACACCTCACTACACATATGTTTCCTTGCCATAGATCACATTCTTGGATTTATGGTGGAGACCATTTCTTGGTCAAAAATCCATAGGTGTTAGCCTTCAGTGTCATTGAAAATGGTCGTTCATGGCTATTTTCGACAAAAATGGGGGTTGTGTGGCCATTGATCATCGACCAGAGGCTCGTACACTTCACCCCACATATGTTTTCTTGCCATAGATCAGAATCTTGGATTTCTTGTGGAGACCATTTGTTGGTCAAAAATCCATAGGTGTTAGCCTTCAGTGTCATTGAAAATAGTCGTTCATGGCAATTTTCGACAAAAATGGGGGTTGTGTGGCCATTGATAATCGACCAGGGGATCGTACACATCACCCCACATATGTTTCCTTGCCATAGATCACATTCTTGGATTTCTGGTGGAGACCATTTCTTGGTCAAAAATCCGTAGGTGTTAGCCTTCGGTATTATTGAAAATGGTCGTTCATGGCTATTTTCGACAAAAATGGGGGTTGTGTGGCCATTTATCATCGACCAGAGGCTCGTACACCACACCCCACATATGTTTAATTGCCATAGATCACAATCTTGGATTTCTCGTGGAGGCCATTTCTTGGTCAAAAATCCGTACGTGTTAGCCTTCGGTATTATTGAAAATGGTCGTTCATGGCTGTTTTTGACAAAAATGGGGGTTGTGTGGCCATTGATCATCGACCAGAGGCTCGTACACCTCACCCCAATATGTTTCCTTGCCATAGATTATATTCTTGGATTTCTGGTGGAGACGATTTCTTGGTCAAAAATCCGTAGGTGTTAGCCTTCGGAATTATTGAAAATGGTCGTTCATGGCTATTTTCGACAAAAATGGGGGTTGTGTGGCCATTGATCATCGATCAGAAGCTCGTACACCTCACCCCACATATGTTTTCTTGCCATAGATCACATTCTTGGATTTCTGGTGGAGATCTTCTCCTAGTCAAAAATCCGTAGGTGTTAGCCTTCGGTATTATTGTAAATGGTCGTTCATGGCTATTTTCGACAAAAATGGGGTTGTGTGGCCATTGATCATCGACCAGAGGCTCATACACCTCACCCCACATATGTTTCCTTGCCATAGATCACATTCTTGGATTTCTGGTGGAGACCATTTCTTGGTCAAAAATCCGTACGTGTTAGCCTTCGGTATTATGGAAAATGGTCATTCTTGGCTATTTTCGACACAAATGGGGGTTGTGTGGCCATTGATCTTCGACCAGAGGCTCATACACCTCACTACACATATGTTTCCTTGCCATAGATCACATTCTTGGATTTATGGTGGAGACCATTTCTTGGTCAAAAATCCATAGGTGTTAGCCTTCAGTGTCATTGAAAATGGTCGTTCATGGCTATTTTCGACAAAAATGGGGGTTGTGTGGCCATTGATCATCGACCAGAGGCTCGTACACTTCACCCCACATATGTTTTCTTGCCATAGATCACAATCTTGGATTTCTCGTGGAGACCATTTGTTGGTCAAAAATTCGTAGGTGTTAGCCTTCAATGTCATTGAAAATGGTTATTCATGGCAATTTTCGACAAAAATGGGGGTTATGTCGCCTTTGATCATCGACCAGAGGCTCGTACACCTCACCCCACATAAGTTTCCTTGCCACAGATCACATTCTTGGATTTCTGGTGGAGACCATTTCTTGGTCAAAAATCCGTAGGTGTTAGCCTTCGGTATTATTGAAAATGGTCGTTCATGGCTATTTTCGACAAAAATGGGGGTTGTGTGACAATTGATCATCGACCAAAGGCTCATACACCTCACCCCACATATGTTTCCTTGCCATAGACCACATTCTTGGATTTTTGGTGGAGACCATTTCTTGGTCAAAAATCCATAGGTGTTAGCCTTCAGTGTCATTGAAAATGGTCGTTCATGGCTATTTTCGACAAAAATGGGGGTTGTGTGGCCATTGATCATCGACCAGAGGCTCGTACACTTCACCCCACATATGTTTTCTTGTTATAGATCACATTCTTGGATTTCTGGTGGAGACCATTTCTTGGTCAAAAATCATCGGTATTATTGAAAATGGTAGTTCATGGCTATTTTCGACTAAAATGGGGGTTGTGTGGCCATTTATCATCGACCAGATGCTCGTACACCTCACCCCACATATGTTTACTTGCCATAGATCACATTCTTGGATTTCTGGTGGAAACCATTTTTTGGTTAAAAATCCGTACGTGTTAGCCTTCGGTATTATTGAAAATGGCCATTTCTGGAAATTTTCGACAAAAATGGGGGTTGTGTGGCCTTTGATTATCGACCAGAGGCTCGTACACCTCACCCCACATATGTTTCCTTGCCATAGATCACATTCTTGGATTTCTGGTGGTGACCATTTCTTGGTCAAAAATTCGTAGGTGTTAGCCTTCGGTATTAATGAAAATGGTCGTTCATAGCTATTTTCGACAAAAATGGGGATTGTGTGGCCATTGATCATCGACCAAAGGCTCATACACCTCACCCCACATATGTTTCCTTGCCATAGACCACATTCTTGGATTTCTGGTGGAGACCATTTGTTGGTCAAAAATTCGTAGGTGTTAGCCTTCGGTATTATTGAAAATGGTCGTTCATGGCTATTTTCATCAAAAATGGGGGTTGTGTGGCCATTTATCATCAACCAGAGGCTCGTACACCTCACCCCACATATGTTTCCTGGCCATAGATCACATTCTTGGATTTCTAGTGGAGAGCATTTCTTGGTCAAAAATTCGTACGTGTTAGCCTTCGGTATTATTGAAAATGGTCGTGGTTGTTCATGGCTATTTTCGACAAAATGGGGGTTGTGTGGCCATTGATCATCGACCAGAGGCTCATACACCTCACCCACATATGTTTCCTTGTCGTAGATCACATTCTTGGATTTCTGGTGGAGACCATTTATTGGATAAAAAATCCGTACGTGTTAGCCTTCGGTATTATTGAAAATGGTCGTTCATGGCTATTTTCGACAAAATAGAGGTTCTGTGGCCATTGATCATCGACCAGAGGCTCATACACCTCACCCACATATGTTTCCTTGTCGTAGATCACATTCTTGGATTTCTGGTGGAGACCATTTCTTGGGCAAAAATCCGAATGTGTTAGCCTTCGGTATTATTGAAAATGGTTATTCATGGCTATTTTCGACAAAAATGGGGGTTGTGTGGCCATTTATCTTCAACTAGAGGCTCATACACTTCACTACACATATGTTTTCTTGCCATAGATCACATTCTTGGATCTATGGTGGAGACCAGTTCTTGGTCAAAAATCCATAGGTGTTAGCCTTCAATGTCATTGAAAATAGTCGTTCATGGCTATTTTCGAAAATAATGGGGGTTGTGTGGCCATTGATAATCGACCAGAGGCTCGTACACCTCACCCCACATATGTTTCCTTGCCATAGATCACATTCTTGGATTTCTGGTGGAGACCATTTCTTGGTCAAAAATCCGTAGGTGTTAGCCTTCGGTATTATTGAAAATGGTCGTCATGGCTATTTTCGACAAAAATGGGGGTTGTGTGGCCATTGATCCTCGACCAGAGGCTCGTACACCTCACCCCACATATGTTTTATTGCCATAGATCAAAATCTTGGATTTCTCGTGGAGACCATTTCTTGGTCAAAAATCCGTACGTGTTAGCCTTCGGTATTATTGAAAATGGTCGTTCACGGCTATTTTCGACAAAAATGGGGGTTGTGTGGCCATTGATCATCGACCAGAGGCTCGTACACCTCACCCGACATATAATTCCTTGCCATAGATCATATTCTTGGATTTCTGGTGGAGACGATTTCTTGGTCAAAAATCCGTAGGTGTTAGCCTTCGGTATTATTGAAAATGGTCGTTCATGGCTATTTTCGACAAAAATGGGGGTTGTCTGTCCATTGATCATCGACCAGAGGCTCGTACACCTCACCCCACATATGTTTCCTTGCCATAGATCAAATTCTTGAATTTCTGGTGGAGACCATTTCTTGGTCAAAAATCCGTAGGTGTTAGCCTTCGATATTATTGTAAATGGTCGTTCATGGCTATTTTCGACAAAAATGGGGGTTGTGTGGCCATTGATCATCGACCAGAGGCTCATACACCTCAGCCCACATATGTTTCCTTGCCATAGATCACATTCTTGGATTTCTGGTGGAGACCATTTCTTGGTCAAAAATCTGTAGGTGTTAGCCTCTGGTATTATTGAAAATGGTCGTTCATGGCTATTTTGATAAAAATAGGGGTTGTATGGCCATTTATCATCGACCAGAGGCTCGTACACCTCACCCAACATATGTTTCTTGCCATAGGTCACATTCTTGGATTTCTGGTGGAGACCATTTCTTGGTCAAAAATTCGTACGTGTTAGCCTTCGGTATTATTGAAAATGGTTGTTCATGGCTATTTTCGACAAAATGGGGGTTGTGTGGCCATTGATCATCGACCAGAGGCTCGTACACCTCACCCCACATATGTTTCCTTGCCATAGATCACATTCTTGGATTTCTGGTGGAGACCATTTCTTGGGCAAAAATCCGAATGTGTTAGCCTTCTGTATTTTTGAAAATGGTCATTCATGGCTATTTTCGATAAAAATGGGGGTTGTTTCACCATTGATCTTCGACCAGAGGCTCATACACCTCACTACACATATGTTTCCTTTCCATATATCACATTCTTGGATTTATGGGGGAGACCATTTCTTGGTCAAAAATCCATAGGTGTTAGCCTTTAGTGTCATTGAAAATGGTCGTTCATGGCTATTTTCGACAAAATAGAGGTTCTGTGGCCATTGATCATCGACCAGAGGCTCATACAACTCACCCCACATATGTTTCCTTGCCATAGATCACATTCTTGGATTTCTGGTGGAGACCGTTTCTTGGTCAAAAATCCGTAGGTGTTAGCCTTCGGTATATTTGAAAATGGTCATTCATGGCTATTTTCGAAAAAAATGGGGGTTGTGTGGCCATTTATCTTCAACCAGAGGCTCATACACCTCACTACATATATGTTTTCTTGCCATATATCAAATTCTTGGATCTATGGTGGAGACCAGTTCTTGGTCAAAAATTCGTAGGTGTTAGCCTTCAGTGTCATTGAAAATAGTCGTTCATGGCTATTTTCGACAAAAATGGGGGTTTTGTGGCCATTGATAATCGACTAGAGGCTCATACACCTCACCCCACAAATGTTTCCTTGCCATAGATCACATTCTTGGATTTCTGGTGGAGACCATTTCTTGGTCAAAAATGAACGACCATTTTCAATAATACCATAGGCTAACACCTACGGATTTTTGACAAAGAAATGGTCTCCACCAGAAATCCAAGAATGTGATCTATGGCAAGGAAACATATGTGGGGTGAGGTGTGTGAGCCTCTTGTCGATGATCAATGGCTACACAACCCCCATTTTTGTCGAAAATAGCCATGAACGACCATTTTCAATAATACCGAAGGCTAACACCTACGGATTTTTGACCAAGAAATGGTCTCCACCAGAAATCCAAGAATGTGATCTATGGCAAGGAAACATATGTGGGGTGAGGTTTACGAGCCTCTGGTCGATGATCAATGGCCACACAACCCCCATTTTTGTCGAATATAGCCATGAACGACCATTTTCAATAATACAGAAGGCTAACACCTACGGATTTTTGACCATGAAATCGCCTCCAACAGAAATCCAAGAATATTATCTATGGCAAGGAAACATTTGTGGGGTGAGGTGTACGAGCCTCTGGTCGATGATCAATGGCCACACAACCACCATTTTTGTCGAAACTAGCCATGAACGACCATTTTCAATAATACAGAAGGCTAACATGTACGGATTTTTGACCAAGAAATGGTCTCCACGAGAAAACCAAGATTGTGATCTATGATAATGAAACATATGTGGGGTGAGGTGTACGAGCCTCTGGTCGAAGATAAATGGCCACACAACCCCCATTTTTGTCGAAAATAGCCATTAACGACCATTTTCAATAATACCGAAGGCTAACACATAAGGATTTTTGACCAAGAAATGGTCTCCACCAGAAATCCAAGAATGTGATCTATGGCAAGGAAACATTTGTGGGGTGAGGTGTACGAGCCTCTGGTCGATTATCAATGGCCACACAACCCCCATTTTTGTCGAAAATAGCCATGAACGACTATTTTCAATGACACTGAAGGCTAACACCTACGGATTTTTGACCAAGAACTGGTCTCCACCATAGATCCAAGAATATGATATATGGCAAGAAAACATATGTGTAGTGAGGTGTATGAGCCTCTAGTTGAAGATAAATGGCCACACAACCCCCATTTTTGTCGAAAATAGCCATGAATGACCATTTTAAATAATACCGAAGGCTAACACCTACGGATTTTTGACCAATAAATGGTCTCCACCAGAAATCTAAGAATGTGATCTATGGCAAGGAAACATATGTGGGGTGAGGTGTATGAGCCTCTTGTCGATGATCAATGGCCACAGAACCTCTATTTTGTCGAAAATAGCCATGAACGACCATTTTCAATGACACTGAAGGCTAACACCTTTGGATTGTTGACCAAGAAATGGTCTCCACCATAAATCCAAGAATGTGATATATGGCAAGGAAACATATGTGTAGTGAGGTGTATGCGCCTCTGGTCGAAGATCAATAGCGAAACAACCCCCATTTTTATCGAAAATAGCCATGAATGACCATTTTCAAAAATACCGAAGGCTAACACATTCGGATTTTTGCCCAAGAAATGGTCTCCACCAGAAATTCAAGAATGTGATCTATGGCAAGAAAACATATGTGGGGTGAGGTGTACGAGCCTCTGGTCGATGATCAATGGCCACACAACCCCCATTTTGTCAAAAATAGCCATGAACGACCATTTTCAATAATACCGAAGGCTAACACGTACGGATTTTTGACCAAGAAATGGTCTCCACCAGAAATCCAAGAATGTGATCTATGACAAGAAACATATGTGGGGTGAGGTGTACGAGCCTCTGGTCGATGATAAATGGCCATACAACCCCCATTTTTTATCAAAATAGCCATGAACGACCATTTTCAATAATACTAGAGGCTAACACCTACAGATTTTTGACCAAGAAATGGTCTCCACCAGAAATCCAAGAATGTGATCTATGGCAAGGAAACATATGTGGGGTGAGGTGTATGAGCCTCTGGTCGATGATCAATGGCCACACAACCCCCATTTTTGTCGAAAATAGCCATGAATGACCATTTACAATAATATCGAAGGCTAACACCTACGGATTTTTGACCAAGAAATGGTCTCCACCAGAAATCCAAGAATTTGATCTATGGCAAGGAAACATATGTGGGGTGAGGCGTACGAGCCTCTGGTCGATGATCAATGGCCACACAACCCCCATTTTTGTCGAAAATAGCCATGAACGACCATTTTCAATAATACCGAAGGCTAACACCTACGGATTTTTGACCAAGAAATCGTCTCCACCAGAAATTCAAGAATATGATCTGTGGCAAGGAATTATATGTTGGGTGAGGTGTACGAGCTTCTAGTCGATGATCAATGGCCACACAACCCCCATTTTTGTTGAAAATAGCCATGAACGAACATTTTCAATAATACCGAAGGCTAACACGTACGGATTTTTGACCAAGAAATGGTCTCCATGAGAAATCCAAGATTTTGATCTATGGCAATAAAACATATGTGGGGTGAGGTGTACGAGCCTCTGGTTGATGATCAATGGCCACACAACCCCCATTTTTGTTGAAAATAGCCATGAACGAACATTTTCAATAATATCGAAGGCTAACACCTACAGATTTTTGACCAAGAAATGGTCTCCACCAGAAATCCTGGAATGTGATCTATGGCAAGGAAACATATGTGGGGTGAGGTGTACGAGCCTCTGGTCGATTATCAATGGCCACACAACCCCCATTATTGTCGAAAATAGCCATGAACGACTATTTTCAATGACACTGAAGGCTAACACCTATGGATTTTTGACCAAGAACTGGTCTCCACCATAGATCCAAGAATGTGATCTATGGCAAGAAAACATATGTGTAGTGAGGTGTATGAGCCTCTGGTTGAAGATAAATGGCCACACAACCCCCATTTTTGTCGAAAATAGCCATGAATAACCAGTTTCAATAATACCGAAGGCTAACACATTCGGATTTTTGCCCAAGAAATGGTCTCCACCAGAAATCCAAGAATGTGATCTACGGCAAGGAAACATATGTGGGTGAGGTGTATGAGCCCCAGGTCGATGATCAATGGCCACAGAACCTCTATTTTGTCGAAAATAGCCATGAACGACCATTTTCAATAATACCGAAGGCTAACACATACGGATTTTTGACCAAGAAATGGTCTACCCCAGAAATCCAAGAATGTGATCTACGGCAAGGAAACATATGTGGGAGAGGCGTACGAGCCTCTGGTTGATGATCAATGGCCACACAACCCCCATTTTGTCGAAAATAGCCATGAACGACCACGACCATTATCAATAATACCGAAGGCTAACACCTACGAATTTTTGACCAAGAAATTATCTCCACTAGAAATCCAAGAATGTGATCTATGGCAAGGAAACATATGTGGGTGAGGTGTACGAGCCTCTGGTTGATGATAAATGGCCACACAACCCCCATTTTTGATAAAAATAGCCATGAACGACCATTTTCAATAATACCGAAGGCTAACACCTACGGATTTTTGACCAACAAATGGTCTCCACTAGAAATCCAAGAATGTGATCTATGGCAAGGAAACATATGTGGGGTGAGGTGTATGAGCCTTTGGTTGATGATCAATGGCCACACAACCCCCATTTTTGTCGAAAATAGCTATGAACGACCATTTTTAATAATACCGAAGGCTAACACCTACGGATTTTTGACCAAGAAATGGTCACCACCAGAAATCCAAGAATGTGATCTATGGCAAGGAAACATATGTGGGGTTAGGTGTACGAGCCTCTGGTCGATAATCAATGGCCACACAACCTTCATTTTTGTCGAAAATAGCCATAAATGACCATTTTCAATAATACCGAACGCTAACACGTACAGATTTTTAACCAAGAAATGGTCTCCACCAGAAATCCAAGAATGTGATCTATAGCAAGAAAACGTATGTGGGGTGAAGTGTACGAGCCTCTGGTCGATGATCATTGGCCACACAACCCCCATTTTTGTCGAAAATAGCCATGAACGACCATTTTCAATAATACTGAAGGCTAACACCTACGGATTTTTGACCAAGAAATGGTCACCACCAGAAATCCAAGAATGTGGTCTATGGCAAGGAAACACATGTGGGGTGAGGTGTATGAGCCTTTGGTCGATGATCAATTGCCACACAACCCCCATTTTTGTCGAAAATAGCTATGAACGACGATTTTCAATAATACCGAAGGCTAACACCTACGGATTTTGACCAAGAAATGGTCTCCACCAGAAATCCAAGAATGTGATATATGGCAAGGAAACTTATGTGGGGTCAGGTGTATGATCCTCTGGTCGATGATCAACGGCGACACAACCCCCATTTTTGTCGAAAATAGCCATGAATGACCATTTTCAGTGACACTGAAGGCTAACACCTACGAATTTTTGACCAACAAATGGTCTCCACGAGAAATCCAAGATTCTGATCTATGGCAAGAAAACATATGTGGGGTGAAGTGTACGAGCCTCTGGTCGATGATCAATGGCCACACAACCCCCATTTTTGTCGAAAATAGCCATGAACGACCATTTTCAATGACACTGAAGGCTAACACCTATGGATTTTTGACCAAAAAATGGTCTCCACCATAAATCCAAGAATGTGATCTATGGCAAGGAAACATATGTGTACTGAGGTGTATGAGCCTCTGGTCGAAGATCAATGGCCACACAACCCCCATTTGTGTCGAAAATAGCCATGAATGACCATTTTCAATAATACCGAAGGCTAACACGTACGGATTTTTGACCAAGAAATGGTCTCCACCAGAAATCCAAGAATGTGATCTATGGCAAGGAAACATATGTGGGGTGAATTGTACGAGCCTCCGGTCGATGATAAATGGCCACACAACCCCCATTTTAGTCAAAAATAGCCATGAACGACCATTTTCAATAATACCGAAGGCTAACACCAACTGATTTTTGACCAAGAAATGGTCTCCTCTAGAAATCCAAGAATGTGATCTATGGCAAGAAAACATATGTGGGGTGAAGTGTATGAGCCTTTGGTCGATGATCAATGGCCACACAACCCCCATTTTTGTCGAAAATAGCCATGAACGACCATTTTCAATGACACTGAAGGCTAACACCTATGGATTTTTGACAAAGAAATGGTCTCCACCATAAATCCAAGAATGTGATCTATGGCAAGGAAACATAAGTGTAGTGAGGTGTATGAGCCTCTGGTTGAAGATCAATGGCCACACAACCCCCATTTTTTCGAAAATAGCCATGAATGACCATTTTCAATAATACCGAAGGCTAACACGTACGGATTTTTGACCAAGAAATGGTCTCCACCAGAAATCCAAGAATGTGATCTATGGCAAGGAAACATATGTGTGGTGAATTGTACGAGCCTCTGGTCGATGATAAATGGCCACACAACCCCCATTTTAGTCGAAAATAGCCATGAACGACCATTTTCAATAATACCGAAGGCTAACACCAACAGATTTTTGACCAAGAAATGGTCTCCTCCAGAAATCCAAGAATGTGATCTATGGCAAGAAAACATATGTGGGGTGAAGTGTACGAGCCTCTGGTTGATGATCAATGGCCACACAACCCCCATTTTTGTCGAAAATAGCCATGAACGACCATTTTCAATGACACTAAAGGCTAACACATATGGATTTCTGACCAAGAAATGGTCTCCACCATAAATCCAAGAATGTGATCTATGACAAGGAAACATATGTGTAGTGAGGTGTATGAGCCTCTGGTCGAAGATCAATGGCCACACAACCCCCATTTTTGTTGAAAATAGCCATGAATGACCATTTTCAAAAATACCAAAGGCTAACACATTCGGATTTTTTCCCAAGAAATGGTCTCCACCTGAAATCCAAGAATGTGATCTATGGCAAGGAAACATATGTGGGGTGAGGTGTACGAGCCTCTGGTCGATGATCAATGGCCACACAACCCCCATTTTGCCGAAAATAGCCATCAACGACCATTTTCAATAATACCGAAGGCTAACACGTACGAATTTTTGACCAATAAATGATCTCCACCAGAAATCCAAGAATGTGATCTATGGCAAGGAAACATATGTGGGGTGAGGTTTACGAGCCTCTAGTCGATCATAGATGGCTACACAACCCCCATTTTTGATGAAAATAGCCATGAGCGACCATTTTCAATAATACTAGAGGCTAACACCTACGAATTTTTGACTAAGAAATGGTCTCCACCAGAAATCCAAGAATGTGATCTATGGCAAGGAAACATATGTGGGGTGAATGGTACGAGCCTCTGGTCGATGATAAATGGCCACACAACCCCCATTTTAGTCGAAAATAGCCATGAACGACCATTTTCAATAATACCGAAGGCTAACACCAACAGATTTTTGACCAAGAAATGGTCTCCTCCAGAAATCCAAGAATGTGATCTATGGCAAGAAAACATATGTGGGGTGAAGTGTATGAGCCTCTGGTCGATGATCAATGGCCACACAACCCCCATTTTTGTCGAAAATAGCCATGAACGACCATTTTCAATAATACCGAAGGCTAACACCTACGGATTTTTGACCAAGAAATGGTCTCCACAAGAAATCCAAGAATGTGATCTACGGCAAGGAAACATATGTGTGGTGAGGTGTATGAGCCTCTGGTCGATGATCAATGGCCACACAACGCTAATTTTTGTCGAAAATAGCCATGAACGACCATTTTCAATGACACTGAAGGCTAACAACTACTGATTTTTGACCAAAAAATGGTCTCCACCATAAATCCAAGAATGTGATCTACGACAAGGAAACATATGTGGGTTGAGGTGTACGAGCCTCTGGTCGATGATCAATGGCCACACAACCCTATTTTTTGTCGAAAATAGCCATGAACGACCATTTTCAATGACACTGAAGGCTAACACCTACAGATTTTTGACCAAGAAATGGTCTCCACCAGAAATAAAAGAATGTGGGTTGAGGTGTACGAGCCTTTGGTCGATGATCAATTGCCACATGACCCCCATTTTTGTCGAAAATGGCCATGAATGACCATTTTCAATTATACCGAAGCCTAACACGTACGGATTTTTGACCAAGAAATGGTCTCCACCAGATATCCAAGAATGTGATTTATGACAAGGAAACATATGTGGGGTGAGGTGTATGAGCCTCTGGTCGATGATAAATGGCCACACAACCCCCATTTTAGTCGAAAATAGCCATGAACGACCATTTTCAATAATACCGAAGGCTAACACCAACAGATTTTTGACCAAGAAATGGTCTCCACCAGAAATCCAAGAATGTGATCTATGGCAAGAAAGCATATGTGGGATGAAGTGTACGAGCCTCTGGTCGATGATCAATGGCCACACAACCCCCATTTTGGTCGAAAATAGCCATGAACGACCATTTTCAATGACACTGAAGGCTAACACCTATGGATTTTTGACCAAGAAATGGTCTCCACCATAAATCCAAGAATTTGATCTATGGCAAGGAAACATATGTGTAGTGAGGTGTATGAGCCTCTGGTCGAAGATCAATGGCCACACAACCCCCATTTTTGTCGAAAATAGCCATGAATGACCATTTTCAAGAATACCGAAGGCTAACACATTCGGATTTTTGCCCAAGAAATGGTCTCCACCAGAAATCCAAGAATGTGATCTATGGCAAGGAAACATATGTGGGGTGAGGTGTACGAGCCTCTGGTCGATGATCAATGGCCACACAACCCCCATTTTGTCGAAAATAGCCATGAACGACCATTTTCAATAATACCGAAGGCTAACACGTACGAATTTTTGACCAACAAATGGTCTCCACCAGAAATCCAAGAATGTGATCTATGGCAAGGAAACATATGTGGGGTGAGGTGTACGAGCCTCTGGTCGATGATAAATGGCCACACAACCCCCATTTTTGATGAAAATAACCATGAACGACCATTTTCAATAATACTAGAGGCTAACACCTACGAATTTTTTACCAAGAAATGGTCTCCACTAGAAATCCAAGAATGTGATCTATGGCAAGGAAACATATGTGGGGTGAGGTGTATGAGCCTCTGGTTGATGATCAATGGCCACACAACCCCATTTTTGTCGAAAATAACCATGAACGACCATTTTCAATAATACCGAAGGCTAACACCTACGGATTTTTGACCAAGAAATGGTCTCCACAAGAAATCCAAGAATATGATCTATGGCAAGGAAACATATGTGGGGTGAGGTGTACGAGCCTCTGGTCGATGATCAATGGCCACACAACCCCTATTTTTGTCGAAAATAGCCATGAACAACCATATTCAATGGCACTTAAGGCTAACACCTACAGATTTTTGACCAAGAAATGGTCTCCACCATAAATCCAAGAATGTGATCTATGGCAAGGAAACATATGTGTAGTGAGGTCTATGAGCCTCTGGTCGAATATCAATGGCCACACAACCCCCATTTTGGTCGAAAATTGCCATGAACGACCATTCTCAATAGTACCGAAGGCTAACACTTTCGGATTTTTTACCAAAAAATGGTCTCCACCAGAAATCAAAGAATGTGATCTATGGCAAGGAAACATATGTCGGGTGAGGTTTACGAGCCTCTAGTTGATGATCATTGGCCACACAACCCCCATTTTTGTCGAAAATTGCCATGAATGACCATTTTCAATAATACCGAAGGCTAACACGTACGGATTTTTGACCAAGAAATGGACTCCACCAGAAATCCAAGAATGTGATCTATGGCAAGGAAACATATGTGGGGTGAGGTGTATGAGCCTCTGGTCGATGATAAAAGGCCACACAACCCCCATTTTAGTCGAAAATAGCCATGAACGACCATTTTCAATAATACCGAAGGCTAACACCAACGGATTTTTGACCAACAAATGGTCTCCACCAGAAATCCTAGAATGTGATCTCTGGCAAGAAAACAAATGTGGGGTGAAGTGTACGAGCCTCTGGTCGATGATCAATGGCCACACAAACCCCATTTTTGTCGAAAATAGCCATGAACGACCATTTTCAATGACACTGAAGGCTAACACCTACGGATTTTTGACCAAGAAATGGTCTCCACAATAAATCCAAGAATGTGATCTATGGCAAGGAAACATATGTGTAGTGAGGTGTATGAGCCTTTGGTCGAATATCAATGGCCACACAAACCCCATTTTTGTCGAAAATAGCCATGAACGACCATTTTCAATAGTACCGAAGGCTAAAACATTCAGATTTTTGACCAAGAAATGGTCTCCACCAGAAATCAAAGAATGTGATCTATGGCAAGGAAACATATATGGGGTGAGGTTTACGAGCCTCTGGTCGATGATCAATGGCCACACAACCCCCATTTTTGTCGAAAATAGCCATGAATGACCATTTTCAATAATACTAAAGGCTAACACGTACAGATTTTTGACCAATAAATGGTCTCCACCGGAAATCCAAGAATGTGATCTATGGCAAGGAAACATATGTGGGGTGAGGTGTATGAGCCTCTGGTCGATGATCATTGGCCACACAACCCCCATTTTTGTCGAAAATAGCCATGAATGACCATATTCAATAATACCGAAGGCTAACACGTACGGATTTTTGACCAAGAAATGGTCTCCACCAGAAATCCAAGAATGTGATCTATGGCAAGGAAACATATGTGGGGTGAATTGCACGAGCCTCTAGTCGATGATAAATGGCCACACAACCCCCATTTTAGTCGAAAATAGCCATGAACGACCATTTTCAATAATACCGAAGGCTAACACCAACAGATTTTTGACCAAGGAATGGTCTCCTCCAGAAATCCAAGAATGTGATCTATGGAAAGAAAACATATGTGGGGTGAAGTGTACGAGCCTCTGGTTGATGATCAATGGCCACACAACCCCCATTTTTGTTAAAAATCGCCATGAACGACCATTTTCAATGACACTAAAGGCTAACACCTATGGATTTCTGACCAAGAAATGGTCGCCACCATAAATCCAAGAATGTGATCTATGGCAAGGAAACATATGTGTAGTGAGGTGTATGAGCCTCTGGTCGAAGATCAATGGCCACACAACCCCCACTTTTGTCGAACATAGCCATGAATGACCATTTTCAAAAATACCAAAGGCTAACACATTCGGATTTTTGCCCAAGAAATGGTCTCCACCAGAAATCCAAGAATGTGATCTATGGTAAGGAAACTTATGTGGGGTGAGGTGTACGAGCCTCTGGTCGATGATCAATGGCCACACAACCCCCATTTTGCCGAAAATAGCCATGAACGACCATTTTCAATAATACCGAAGGCTAACACGTACGAGTTTTTGACCAAGAAATGGTCTCCACCAGAAATCCAAGAATGTGATCTATGGCAAGGAAACATATGTGGGGTGAGGTTTATGAGCCTCTAGTCGATGATAAATGGCCACACAACCGCCATTTTTTATGAAAATAGCCATGAGCGACCATTTTCAATAATACTAGAGGCTAACACCTACGGATTTTTGACCAAGAAATGGTCTCCACCAGAAATCCAAGAATGTGATCTATGGCAAGGAAACATATGTGGGGTGAGGTGTATGAGCCTCTGGTCGATGATCAATGGCCACACAACCCCCATTTTTGTCGAAAATAGCCATGAACGACCATTTTCAATAATACCGAAGACTAAAACCTACGGATTTTTGACCAAGAAATGGTCTCCACTAGAAATCCAAGAATGTGATCTACGGCAAGGAAACATATGTGGGGTGAGGTGTATGAGCCTCTGGTCGATGATCAATGGCCACACAACCCTAATTTTTGTCGAAAATAGCCATGAACGACCATTTTCAATGACACTGAAGGCTAACACCTACGGATTTTTGACCAAGAAATGGTCTCCACCATAAATCCACGAATGTGATCTATGGCAAGGAAACATATGTGTAGTGAGGTGTATGAGCCTCTGATCAAAGATCAATGGCCACACAACCCCCATTTTTGTCGAAAATAGCCATGAACGACCATTTTCAAAAATACCAAAGGCTAACACATTCGGATTTTTGCCCAAGAAATGGTCTCCACCAGAAATCCAAGAATGTGATCTACTGACAAGGAAACATATGTGGGGTGAGGTGTACGAGCCTCTGGTCGACGATCAATGGCCACACAACCCTAATTTTTGTCAAAAATAGCCATGAACGACCGTTTTCAATGACACTGAAGGCTAACACCTACGGATTTTTGACCAAGAAATGGTCTCCACCATAAATCCAAGAATGTGATCTATGGCAAGGAAACATATGTGTAGTGAGGTGTATGAGCCTCTGGTCCAATATCAATGGCCACACAACCCCCATTTTTGTCGAAAATAGCCATGAACGACCATTTTCAATAGTTCCGAAGGCTAACACATTCGGATTTTTGACCAAGAAATGGTCTCCACCAAAAATCAAAGAATGTGATCTATGGCAAGGAAACATATGTGGGGTGAGGTGTACGAGCCTTTGGTCGATGATCAATGGCCACACAACCCCCATTTTTGTCGAAAATAGCCATGAATGACCATTTTCAATAATACCGAAGGCTAACACGTACGAATTTTTGACCAAGAAATGGTCTCCACCAGATATCCAAGAATGTTTTCTATGGCTAGGAAACATATGTGGGGTGAGGTGTATGAGCCTCTGGTCGATGATAAATGGCCACACAACCCCCATTTCAGTCGAAAATAGCCATGAACGACCATTTTCAATAATACCGAAGGCTAACACCAACAGATTTTTGACCAAGAAATGGTCTCCACCAGAAATCCAGGAATGTGATCTATGGCAAGAAAACATATGTGGGGTGAAGTGTACGAGCCTCTGGTCGATGATCAATGGCCACACAACCCCCATTTTTGTCGAAAAAAGCCATGAACGATCATTTTCAATGACACTGAAGGCTAACACCTATGGATTTTTGACCAAGAAATGGTCTCCACCATAAATCCAAGAATTTGATATATGGCAAGGAAACATATGTGTAGTGAGGTGTATGAGCCTCTGGTCGAAGATCAATGGCCACACAGCCCCCATTTTTGTCGAAAATAGCCATGAATGACCATTTTCAATAGTACCGAAGGCTAACACATTCGGATTTTTGCCCAAGAAATGGTCTCCACCAGAAATCCAAGAATGTGATCTATGGCAAGGAAACATATGTGGGGTGAGGTTTACGAGCCTCTGGTCGATGATCAATGGCCACACAACCCCCATTTTTGTCGAAAATAGCCATGAATGACCATTTTCAATAATACTAAAGGCTAACACGTACAGATTTTTGACCAATAAGTGGTCTCCACCAGAAATCCAAGAATGTGATCTATGGCAAGGAAACATATGTGGGGTGAGGTGTACGAGCCTCTGGTCGATGATAAATGGCCACACAACCCCCATTTTAGTCGAAAATAGACATGAATGACCATTTTCAATAATATCGAAGGCTAACACCAACGGATTTTTGACTAAGAAGTGGTCTCCACCAGAAATCCAAGAATGTGATCTATGGCAAGAAAACCTATGTGGGGTGAAGTGTACGAGCCTCTGGTCGATGATCAATGGCCACACAACCCCCATTTTTGTCGGAAATAGCCATGAACGACCATTTTCAATGACACTGAAGGCTAACACCTACGGATTTTGGACCAAGAAATGGTCTCCACCATAAATCCAAGAATGTGATCTATGGCAAGGAAACATATGTGTAGTGAGGTGTATGAGCCTCTGGTCCAATATCAATGGCCACACAACCCCCATTTTTGTCGAAAATAGCCATGAACGACCATTTTCAATAGTTCCGAAGGCTAACACATTCGGATTTTTGACCAAGAAATGGTCTCCACCTAGAAATCAAAGAATGTGATCTATGGCAAGGAAACATATGTGGGGTGAGGTGTACGAGCCTTTGGTCGATGATCAATGGCCACACAACCCCCATTTTTGTCGAAAATAGCCATGAATGACCATTTTCAATAATACCGAAGGCTAACACGTACGAATTTTTGACCAAGAAATGGTCTCCACCAGATATCCAAGAATGTTTTCTATGGCAAGGAAACATATGTGGGGTGAGGTGTATGAGCCTCTGGTCGATGATAAATGGCTACACAACCCCCATTTCAGTCGAAAATAGCCATGAACGACCATTTTCAATAATACCGAAGGCTAACACCAACAGATTTTTGACCAAGAAATGGTCTCCACCAGAAATCTAGGAATGTGATCTATGGCAAGAAAACATATGTGGGGTGAAGTGTACGAGCCTCTGGTCGATGATCAATGGCCACACAACCCCCATTTTTGTCGAAAATAGCCATGAACGATCATTTTCAATGACACTGAAGGCTAACACCTATGGATTTTTGACCAAGAAATGGTCTCCACCATAAATCCAAGAATTTGATATATGGCAAGGAAACATATGTGTAGTGAGGTGTATGAGCCTCTGGTCGAAGATCAATGGCCACACAACCCCCATTTTTGTCGAAAATAGCCATGAATGACCTTTTTCAAAAATACTGAAGGCTAACACATTCGGATTTTTGCCCAAGAAATGGTCTCCACCAGAAATCCAAGAATGTGATCTATGGCAAGGAAACATATGTGGGGTGAGGTGTACGAGCCTCTGGTCGATGATCAATGGCCACACAACCCCCATTTTGTCGAAAATAGCCATGAACGACCATTTTCAATAATACCGAAGGCTAACACGTACGAATTTTTGACCAAGAAATGGTCTCCACCAGAAATCCCAAGAATGTGATCTATAGCAAGGAAACATACGTGGGGTGAGGTGTACGAGCCTCTGGTCGATGATAAATGGCCACACAACCCCCATTTTTGATGAAAATAGCCATGAACGACCATTTTCAATAATACAGAAGGCTAACACCTACGGATTTTTGACCAAGAAATGGTCTCCACCAGAAATCCAAGAATGTGATCTATGGAAAGGAAACATATGTGGAGTGAGGTGTATGAGCCTCTGGTCGGAATTATTGAAAATGGTCGTTCATGGCTATTTTCGACAAAAATGGGGGTTGTGTGGCCATTGATCATCGACCAGAGGCTCCTACACCTCGGCCCACATATGTTTTCTTGCCATATATCACATTCTTGGATTTCCAGTGGAGACCATTTCTTGGTCAAAAATCCGTAGGTGTTAGCCTTCGGTATTATTGAAAATGGTCGTTCATGGCTATTTTCGACAAAAATGGGGGTTGTGTGGCCGTTGATCATCGACCAGAGGCTCGTACACCTCACCCCACATATGTTTCATTGCATAGATCACATTCTTGGATTTCTGGTGGAGACCATTTCTTGGGCAAAAATCTGAATGTGTTAGCATTCGGTATTATTGAAAATGGTCATTCATGGCGATTTTCGACAAAAATGGGTGTTGTGTGGCCATTGATATTCGTCCAGAGGCTCATACACCTCACTACACATATGTTTCCTTGCCATAAATCACATTCTTGGATTTATGGTGGAGACCATTTCTTCGTCAAAATTCCGTAGGTGTTAGCCTTCAGTGTCATTGAAAATGGTCGTTCATGGCTATTTTCCACAAAAATGGGGGTTGTGTGGCCATTGATCATCGACAAGAGGCTCGTACACCTCACCCCACATATGTTTCCTTGCCATATATCACATTCTCGGATTTCTGGTGGAGACCATTTCTTGGTCAAAAATCCATACGTGTTAGCGTTCTGTATTATTGAAAATGGTCGTTGATCGCTATTTTCGACAAAAAATGGGCGTTGTGTGGCCATTGATCAACGACCAGAGGCCCATACAGCTCACCCCACATATGTTTCCTTGCCATATATCACATTCTTGGACTTATGGTGGAGACCATTTCTTTGTCAAAATTCCGTAGTTGTTACCCTTCAGTGTCATTGAAAATGGTCGTTCATGGCTATTTTCGACAAAAATGGGGGTTATGTGGCCATTGATCATCGACCAAAGGCTCGTACACCTCACCCCACATATGTTTCCTTGCCATAGATCACATTTTGGATTTCTGGTGGAGACCATTTCTTGGTCAAAAATCAGTAGGTGTTAGCCTTCGGTATTATTGAAAATGGTCGTTCATGGCTATTTTTGACAAAAATGGGGGTTCTTTGGCCATTGATCATCGACCAGAGGCTCATACACCTCACCCCACATATGTTTCCTTTCCATAGATCACATTCTTGGATTTCTGGTGGAGACCATTTCTTGGTCAAAAATCCGTAGGTGTTAGCCTTCGGTATTATTGAAAATGGTCGTTCATGGCTATTTTCATCAAAAATGGGGGTTATGTGGCCATTTATCATCGACCAGAGGCTCGTACACCTCACCCCACATATGTTTCCTTGCTATAGATCACATTCTTGGATTTCTGGTGGAGACCATTTCTTGGTCAAAAATTCGTACGTGTTAGCCTTCAGTATTATTGAAAATGATCGTTCATGGCTATTTTCGACAAAATGGGGGTTGTGTGGCCATTGATCATCGACCAGAGGCTCGTACACCTCACCCCACATATGTTTCCTTGCAATAGATCACATTCTTGGATTTCTAGTGGAGACCATTTCTTGGGCAAAAATCCGAATGTGTTAGCCTTCGGTATTATTGAAAATTGTCATTCATGGCTATTTTCGACAAAAATGGGGGTTGTGTGGCCATTGATCTTTGTCCAGAGGCTCATACACCTCACTACACATATGTTTCCTTGCCATAGATCACATTCTTGGATTTATGGTGGAGACCATTTCTTGGTCAAAAATCCGTAGGTGTTAGCCTTCAGTGTCATTGAAAATGGTCGTTCATGGCTATTACCTGACAAAAATGCGGGTTGTGTGGCCATAAATCATTGACCAGAGGATCGTACACTTCTCCCCACATAGGTTTTCTTGCCATAGATCACATTCTTCTATTTCTGGTGGAGACCATTTCTTAGTCAAAAATCCGTTGGTGTTAGCCTTCGGTATTATTGAAAATGGTCGTTCATGGCTATTTTCGACTAAAATGGGGGTTGTGTGGCCATTTATCATCGACTAGAGGCTCGTACACCTCACCCCACATATGCTTCCTTGCCATAGATCACATTCTTGGATTTCTTGTGGAGACCATTTATTGGACAAAAATTTGTACGTGTTAGCCTTCAGTATTATTGAAAATGGTCATTCATGGCTATTTTCGACAAAAATGGGGGTTGTGTGGCCATTGATCATCGACCAGAGGATCGTAAACCTCACCCCACATATGTTTCCTTGCCATAGATCACATTCTTTGATTTTTGGTGGAGACCATTTCTTGGTCAAAAATCTGAATGTTTTAGCCTTCGGTACTATTGAAAATGGTCGTTCATGGCTATTTTCGACAAAAATGGGGGTTGTGTGGCCATTGATATTCGACCAAAGGCTCATACACCTCACTACACATGTTTCCTTTCCATATATCACATTCTTGTATTTATGGTGGAGACCATTTCTTGGTCAAAAATCCGTAGGTGTTAGCGTTCAGTGTCATTGAAAATGGTCGTTCATGGCTATTTTCGACAAAAAATGGGGTTTGTGTGGCCATTGATCATCGACCAGAGGCTTGTACACTTCACCCCACATATGTTTTTTTGCCATAGATCACATTCTTGGATTTCTGGTGGGGACCATTTCTTGGTCAAAAATCCGTTGGTGTTAGCCTTCGGTATTATTGAAAATGGTCGTTCATGGCTATTTTCGACAAAAATAGGGGTTGTGTGGCCATTTATCATCGACCAGAAGCTCATACACCTCAACCCACATATGTTTCCTTGCCATAGATCACATTCTTGGATTTCTGGTGGAGACCATTTCTTGGTAAAAAATCCGTAGGTGTTAGCCTCTGCTATTATTGAAAATGGTCGTTCATGGCTATTTTCATCAAAAATGGGGGTTGTGTGGCCATTTATCATCGACCAGAGGCTCGTATACCTCACCCCACATATGTTTCCTTGCCATATATCACATTCTTGGATTTTTGGTGGAGACCATTTCTTGGTTAAAAATTCGTACTTGTTAGCCTTCGGTATTATTGAAAATTGTCGTTCATGGCTATTTTCGACAAAATGGGGGTTGTGTGGCCATTGATCATCGACCAGAGGCTCGTACACCTCACCCCACATATGTTTCCTTGCCATAGATCACATTCTTGGATTTCTGGTGGAGACCATTTCTTGGGCAAAAATTCGAATGTGTTAGCCTTCGGTATTTTTGAAAATGGTCATTCATGGCTATTTTCGACAAAAATGGGGGTTGTGTGTCCATTGATCTTCGACCAGAGGCTCATACACCTCACTACACATATGTTTCCTTGCCATAGATCAAATTCTTGGATTTATAGTGGAGACCATTTCTTGGTCAAAAATCCATAGGTGTTAGCCCTCAGTGTCATTGAAAATGGTCGTTCATGGCTATTTTCGACAAAAATGGGGGTTGTGTGGCCATTGATCATCGACTAGAGGCTCGTACACTTCACCCCACATATGTTTTCTTGCCATAGATCACATTCTTGGATTTCTGGTTGGGACTAATTTTTGTCGAAAATAGCCATGAACGACCATTTTCAATGACACTGAAGGCTAACACCTACAGATTTTTGACCAAGAAATGGTCTCCACCATAAATCCAAGAATGTGATCTATGGCAAGGAAACATATGTGTAGTGAGGTGTATGAGCCTCTGGTCGAAGATCAATGGCTACACAACCCCCATTTTTGTCGAAAATAGCCATGAATGACCATTTTCAAAAATACCAAAGGCTAACACATTCGGATTTTTGCCCAAGAAATGGTCACCACCAGAAATTCAAGAATGTGATCTATGGCAAGGAAACATATGTGGGGTGAGGTGTACGAGCCTCTGGTCGATGATCAATGGCCACACAACCCCCATTTTGCCGAAAATAGCCATTAACGACCATTTTCAATAATACCGAAGGCTAACACGTACGAGTTTTTGACCAAGAAATGGTCTCCACCAAAAATCCAAGAATGTGATCTATGGCAAGGAAACATATGTGGGGTGAGGTTTATGAGCTTCTAGTCGATGATAAATGGCCACACAACCCCCATTTTTTATGAAAATAGCCATGAGCGACCATTTTCAATAATACAAGAGGCTAACACCTACGGATTTTTGACCTAGAAATGGTCTCCACCAGAAATCCAAGAATGTGATCTATGGCAAGGAAACATATGTGGGGTGAGGTGTATGAGCCTCTGGTCGATGATCAATGGCCACACAACCCCCATTTTTGTCGAAAATAGCCATGAACGACCATTTTCAATAATACCGAAGGCTAACACCTACGGATTTTTGACCAAGAAATGGTCTCCACCAGAAATCCAAGAATGTGATCTACGGCAAGGAAACATATGTGGGGTGAGGTGTATGAGCCTCTGGTCGACGATCAATGGCCACACAACCCTATTTTTTGTCGAAAATAGCCATGAACGACCATTTTCAATGACACTGAAGGCTAACACCTATGGATTTTTGACCAAGAAATGGTCTCCAGCATAAATCGAAGAATGTGATCTATGGCAAGGAAACATATGTGTAGTGAGGTGTATGAGCCTCTGGTCGAAGATCAATGGCCACACAACCCCCATTTTTGTCGAAAATAGCCATGAATGACCATTTCAAAAATACCAAAGGCTAACACATTCGGATTTTTGCCCAAGAAATGGTCTCCACCAGAAATCCAAGAATGTGATCTATGGCAAGGAAACATATGTGGGGTGAGGTGTACGAGCCTCTAGTCGATGATCAATGGCCACACAACCCCCATTTTGCCGAAAATAGCCATGAACGACCATTTTCAATAATACCGAAGGCTAACACGTACAAGTTTTTGACCAAGAAATGGTCTCCAACAGAAATCCAAGAATGTGATCTATGGCAAGGAAACATATGTGGGGTGAGGTTTATGAGCCTCTAATCGATGATAAATGGCCACACAACCCCCATTTTTTATGAAAACAGCCATGAGCGACCATTTTCAATTATACTAGAGGCTAACACCTACGGATTTTTGACCAAGAAATGGTCTCCACCAGAAATCCAAGAATGTGATCTATGGCAAGGAAACATATGTGGGGTGAGGTGTTTGAGCCTCTGGTCGATGATCAATGGCCACACAACCCCCATTTTTGTCGAAAATAGCCATGAGCGACCATTTTCAATAATACCGAAGGCTAACACCTACGGATTTTTGACCAAGAAATGGTCTCCCCCTAGAAATCCATGAATGTGATCTACGACAAGGAAACATATGTGGGGTGAGGTGTATGAGCCTCTGGTCGACGATCAATGGCCACACAACCCTAATTTTTGTCGAAAATAGCCATGAACGACCATTTTCAATGACACTGAAGGCTAACACCTACGGATTTTTGACCAAGAATTGGTCTCCACCATAAATCCAAGAATGTGATCTATGGCAAGGAAACATATGTGTAGTGAGGTGTATGAGCCTCTGGTCCAATATCAATGGCCACCAACCCCCATTTTTGTCGAAAATAGCCATGAACGACCATTTTCAATAGTTCCGAAGGCTAAGACATTCGGATTTTTGACCAAGAAATGGTCTCCACCAGAAATCAAAGAATGTGATCTGTGGCAAGGAAACATATGTGGGGTGAGGTGTACGAGCCTTTGGTCGATGATCAATGGCCACACAACCCCCATTTTTGTCGAAAATAGACATGAATGACCATTTTCAATAATACCGAAGGCTAACACGTACGGATTTTTGACCAAGAAATGGTCTCCACCAGATATCCAAGAATGTGATCTATGGCAAGGAAACATATGTGGGGCGAGGTGTATGAGCCTCTGGTCGATGATAAATGGCCACACAACCCCCATTTCAGTCAAAAATAGCCATGAACGACCATTTTCAATAATACCGAAGGCTAACGCCAACAGATTTTTGACCAAGAAATGGTCTCCACCAGAAATCCAAGAATGTGATCTATGGCAAGAAAACATATGTGGGGTGAAGTGTACGAGCCTTTGGTCGATGATCAATGGCCACACAACCCCCATTTTTGTCGAAAATAGCCATGAACGACCATTTTCAATGACACTGAAGGCTAACACCTATGGATTTTTGACCAAGAAATGGTCTCCACCATAAATCCAAGTATTTGATCTATGGCAAGGAAACATATGTGGGGTGAGGTGTATGGGCCTCTGGTCGAAGATCAATGGCCACACAACCCCCATTTTTGTCGAAAATAGCCATGAATGACCATTTTCAATAATACCACAGGCTAACACATTCGGATTTTTGCCCAAGAAATGGTCACCACCAGAAATTCAAGAATGTGATCTATGGCAAGGAAACATATGTGGGGTGAGGTGTACGAGCCTCTGGTCGATGATAAATGGCCACACAACCCCCATTTTTGATGAAAATAGACATGAATGACCATTTTCAATAATACCACAGGCTAACACCTACAAATTTTTTACCAAGAAATGGTCTCCACCAGAAATCCAAGAATGTGATCTATGGCTAGGAAACATATGTGGGGTGAGGTGTATGAGCCTCTGGTCGATGATAAATGGCCACACAACCCCCATTTTTGTCGAAAATAGCCATGAACGACCATTTTCAATAATACCGAAGGCTAATACCAACGGATTTTTGACCAAGAAATGGTCCCCACCAGAAATCCAAGAATGTGATCTATGGCAATAAAACATATGTGGGGTGAAGTGTATGAGCCTCTGGTCGATGATCAATGGCCACACAAACCCCATTTTTGTCGAAAATAGCCATGAACGACCATTTTCAATGACACTGAACGCTAACACCTACGGATTTTTGACCAAGAAATGGTCTCCACCATAAATCCAAGAATGTGATCTATGGAAAGGAAACATGTGTAGTGAGGTGTATGAGCTTTTGGTCGAATATCAATGGCCACGCAACCCCCATTTTTGTCGAAAATAGCCATGAACGACCATTTTCAATAGTACCGAAGGCTAAAACATTCAGATTTTTGACCAAGAAATGGTCTCCACCAGAAATCAAAGAATGTGATCTATCGCAAGGAAACATATGTGGGGTCAGGTTTACGAGCCTCTGGTCGATGATCAATGGCCACACAACACCCATTTTTGTCGAAAATAGCCATGAATGACCATTTTCAATAATACTGAAGGCTAACACGTACAGATTTTTGACCAATAAATGGTCTCCACCAGAAATCCAAGAATGTGATCTATGGCAAGGAAACATATGTGGGGTGAGGGTACGAGCCTCTGGTCGATGATAAATGGCCACACAACCCCCATTTTAGTCGAAAATAGCCATGAACGACCATTTTCAATAATACCGAAGGCTAACACCAACGGATTTTTGACTAAGAAATGGTCTCCACCAGAAATCCAAGAATGTGATCTATGGCAAGAAAACCTATGTAGGGTGAAGTGTACGAGCCTCTGGTCGATGATCAATGGCCACACAACCCCCATTTTTGTCGGAAATATCCATGAACGACCATTTTCAATGGCACTGAAGGCTAGCACCTACAGATTTTTGACCAAGAAATGGTCTCCACCATAAATCCAAGAATGTGATATATGGCAAGGAAACATATGTGTAGTGAGGTGTATGAGCCTCTGGTCAAAGATCAATGGCCACACAACCCCCATTTTTGTCGAAAATAGCCATGAATGACAATTTTCAATAATACCGAAGGCTAACACATTCGGATTTTTGCCCAAGAAATGGTTTCCACTAGAAATCCAAGAATGTGATCTATGGCAAGCAAACATATCTGGGGTGAGGTGTATGAGCCTCTGGTCGATGATCAATGGCCACACAACCCCCCTTTTATCGAAAATATCCATGAACAATCATTTTCAATAATACTGAAGGCTAACACGTACAAATTTTTGACCAAAAATGGTCTCCACCAGAAATCCAAGAATGTGATCTATGCAAAGGAAACATTCGTGGGGTGAGGTGTACGAGCCTCTGGTCGATGATAAATGGCCACACAACCCTCATTTTTTATGAAAATAGCCATGAACGACCATTTTCAATAATACCGAAGGCTAACACCTACGGATTTTTGACCAAGAAATGGTCTCCACCAGATATCCAAGAATGTGATCTATGGAAAGGAAACATATGTGGGGTGAGGTGTATGAGCCTCTGGTCGATGATCAATGGCCACATAACCCCCATTTTTGTCGAAAATAGCCATGAACAACCATTTTCAATGACACTGAAGGGTAACACCTACGGATTTTTGACCAAGAAATGGTCTCCACCATAAGTGCAAGAATGTGATCTATGGCAAGGAAACATATGTGGGGTGAGGTGTATGGGCCTCTGGTCATTGATCAATGGCCACACAACGCCCATTTTTTGTCGAAAATAGCGATCAACGACCATTTTCAATAATACAGAAGGCTAACACGTATGGATTTTTGACCAAGAAATGGTCTCCACCAGAAATCTGTGAATGTGATATATGGCAAGGAAACATATGTGGGGTGAGGTGTATGAGCCTCTGGTCGATGATCAATGGCCACACAACCCCCATTTTTGTCGAAAATAGCCATGAACGACCATTTTCAATGACACTGAAGGCTAACACCTACGGAATTTTGACGAAGAAATGGTCTCCACCATAAATCCAAGAATGTGATCTATGGCAAGGAAACATATGTGTAGTGAGGTGTATGAGCCTCTGGTCGAAGATCAATGGCCACACAACACCCATTTTTGTCGAAAATCGCCATGAATGACCATTTTCAATAATACCGAAGGCTAACACATTCAGATTTTTTCCCAAGAAATGCTCTCCACCAGAAATCCAAGAATGTGATCTATGGCAATGAAACATATGTGGGGTGAGGTGTATGAGCCTCTGGTCGATGATCAACGGCCACACAACCCCCATTTTTGTCGAAAATAGCCATGAACGACCATTTTCAATAATACCGAAGGCTAACACCTACGGATTTTTGACCAAGAAACGGTCTCCACTGGAAATCCAAGAATGTGATATATGGCAAGAAAACATATGTGGGGTGTTGGGTCTATGCTTCGTCGCCGAAGGTCTTGTAGGAAGAAGCGGTTTTCGGCTGAAGCTGTTTGTATGAGATGGCCGAAGGTTCCTCTTCATGAAGCTTCGGTATTACAAACCGACTTAAAGATAGAATGACCTTTTAGTCCATAAAGGTCTGAGTTAATGTTGTAAACTTTTATGAGGGGCATAATTGTAATTCCTCACAGGCTGTGTCCTGTGCCTATAAATAGTGAACAGTATTCCTTTACTGTTCACGCATTCTTGTAATTGCAATCGCATCATTCGGGGACCAATCTTTGCCAAGGCAGTGGTATAACTGTATTCAATGATTCAATATATTAAATAAATACAATATGATTCGTTTATGATTCATTTACCTTTGATACCCTTTATTTTATGTTATCTTATACAATCTATTAAAATACAATTACGAAGACTTAACCTTCGTAATCGTATTCTCATCAACCTTCGTCCAAGGTTCATTATCCTCAAGGGAATAATGCTTCGTGGATGAAGGACGTTAACATTTAACATTTTATGTTGCCTTGTTCTTAATTCATAGCATTTGAGAACAAGTCCCCAACATTGGCGCCCACCTCCGGTGAACTCACTTCCACTTTTTTGAGCTGATGGCTTCGTTCAACGATCGAGCTGGAGCTGCTTCGGACCCGAAGCTGGTGCTCCCGATAACAGGTGGTTCGTGCTCAGAACCAGCCAACAAAAAGCAGAAGAAAGAGGCGCAGAGAAGGGTACAACATGTTGGAGTGCAGGGACCCTTTATCAAGTCAAGGTGGTCCCACATTCCAATCACCTTCTCCCAGGAGGACCTTCAGCTCAAGGATTTTCCTCATAATGATGCTATGGTTATTTCTTGCGTTATCAAAGGGTTTCTGGTCCACAATGTATTGGTTGATATAGGCAGTGCAGCTGATATCATATTTGCTAAGGCCTTCAGACAAATGCAAGAGCCAGAAGATAAGATTCATGATGCTACACACCCTCTCTGTGGCTTCGGAGGAAGACAGATTGTAGCACTGGGCAAGATCACCATGCCAGTGACCTTCGGATTCATCAACAACACTAGAACTGAGCAAGTTGTGTTTGACATTGTTGACATGGAATACCCTTATAATGCAATTATTGGTCGTGGCACCCTCAATGCTTTCGAAGCAATTCTTCATCCTGCTTACCTTTGCATGAAGATACCTTCGGATCAAGGACCCATCGCTATTCATGGAAGTCAGGAAGCTGCCAGAAGGGCCGAAGGAAACTGGACTGACTCCAAAGCAATCCATAACATAGATGGAGCTGAAGCTTGTGAACAGTACAAATTCAGAAGGGAGAAGGCAGCTTCAGCAGATCAGCCGAAGCCTATGCTCTTATGTGAGGACATAGCAGAGCAGAGGGTGCTGTTGGGCTCTCAATTATCCGAAGAACAGGAGAAAACCTTGATAAGGTTTTTGTTCAACAACAAAGATGTTTTTGCTTGGTCAGCCAATGATCTTTGCGGAGTTAACAGAGATGTTATTGAACACTCGCTCAATGTTGACCCATCCTTCAGACCAAGAAAGCAGAGGCTTCGAAAAATGTCTGATGATAAGGCCGAAGGTGCTCGTAATGAAGTCAAAAGACTACTCAGTGCAGGAGTTATCAGAGAAGTAAAGTACCCAGAATGGCTAGCTAACACTGTTATGGTAAAAAAGGCCAATGGCAAATGGCGAATTCGTATCGATTTTACAGATCTCAACAAGGCTTGTCCGAAGGACGAATTCCCATTGCCAAGGATAGACTCTTTAGTTGATGCAGCAGCTTCTTCAGAGCTCATGAGTCTACTAGACTATTACTCAGGCTACCACCAAATCTGGATGAAGAAGGAAGATGAGCCGAAGACTAGCTTCATAACCCCAAGTGGCACATATTGCTATCTTCGGATGCCTGAGGGGCTCAAAAACGCTGGAGGAAGTTTCAGCAGAATGACTGCGAAGGTTCTCCAGTCTCAGATAGGCAGAAATGTGCTAACTTATGTTGATGACATCATTGTAAAAAGCACGAAACAGGAAAATCACATTGCTGATTTGCAGGAGACCTTCGCCAGTTTCAGACAAGCTGGTTTAAAGTTGAATCCAGAAAAATGTGTCTTCGGAGTAAAGAAGGGGAAATTTCTTGGATGCTTGGTTTCAACAAAGGGAATTGAAGCTAATCCAAGTAAAATTGAAGCTATACTTCGAATGGAGCCACCAACTACAAAAAAGGGGGCCCAAAGATTAACAGGGAGGTTGGCATCTCTTAATAGATTTATATCCAGATCAGCAGAAAGAAATTTACCATTCTTCGAAGTGCTGAAAATCAGCCGAAGTCTTTCAATGGGGACCAAGCCAACAAAAAGCCTTCGAGGAACTGAAGCAATATCTGATAGATTTAACAACATTAACTCCACCAACGCCAGGGGCTCCTTTGTTATTATATGTGGCAGCTTCGCACTAAGCGGTAAGTGCAAGCACTTGTCCAGGAGAAGCTTGATGGCCAAGTCAAGAAGCAGGTCCCAGTGTATTTTGTATCTGAAGTTCTTAGTATATCAAAGAAAAACTATACAGAATTAGAGAAGGTGTTATATGCTGTTTTGATGGCATCCAGGAAGCTTCGGCATTACTTTCAAGCATACAATATTGTTGTTCCTTCTTCGCAGCCGTTGAAGGATATTATGAGAAATAGAGAAGCTACTGGGCGGATTGGAAAATGGGCTGCAGAGCTCAATGAATTTTGCATTGATTATGTGCATAGATCTTCGATCCAGTCCCAGGCGTTAGCAGACTTCATTGCTGACTGGACGCCAGGAGCTCAGGATGAAGAAACAAATAAAGATGCCGAAGTATGGACAGTGTTTTGCGATGGGTCTTGGGGAACCTTCGGGGCAGGAGTAGCTGCTGTGTTGGTCTCACCATCCAAAGTTAAAACTTGTTATGCGGCAAGACTCGATTTCAGTTGTACAAACAATATCACTGAGTACAAAGCCCTGCTTTTGGGTCTTCGGAAGCTAAAAGCAATGGGAATCAGAAGGGCCATTCTTAAAACTGATTCCCAGGTTGTTTCGGGTCATATCGACAAGAGTTGCAAGGCTAAAGATCCGAAGCTTGAAAAATATCTAGACATGGTCCGAAGAGTCGAAGCTTCCTTCGAAGGATTTTCTGTCAAAAATATCCCTCGAGGACAAAATGAGCATGCTGATTTGCTAGCTAAGTCAGCAGCACAGGGGCTGCCCTTACCTTCGGATGTGTTCTTCGAAACAATAAAAGCACCTTCAGTGGAACTTCTTGAAAGAGCAGTCCTCAATATATCTCCTGTTTATAGCGAAGATTGGAGAACTGAGATCATCTCTTACCTTCAGGGTAAATTCCTTTCAGATGACGAAACTTATAACAGGAGGATAGAGGCAAGAGCTCGTCCATATGTCATGATAGAAGGGGAATTGTACAAGCATGGAGTTTGTGCTCCACTACTCAAGTGTTTATCTAGAACCGAAGGCATAGAATTGATGAAAGAAATACATGCAGGCCTGTGCGGATCTCACATTGGATCTAGGCCGTTACTTGGAAAAGTTTTCCGTCAAGGGTTTTATTGGCCGAAGGCAGCTTCGGATGCAGCGGAATTAGTTCAAAAGTGCGAAGGTTGTCAGAAATGTGCAAGAGATCAAAAACAACCTTCGTCTTTAACCCAGCTCATACAACCCATTTGGCCATTGCAAAGGTGGGGCCTTGACTTGTTAGGTCCGTTACCACCGGCCCAAGGAAACTTAAGATATGTTGTAGTGGCTGTGGAATATTTTTCTAAATGGATTGAGGCAAAGCCTTTAGCCACAATAACTTCGGCCACCATCCAAAAGTTTTTCTGGCAGAATATTGTTTGTCGTTTTGGGGTACCAAAGGCTATCACTTGTGGATAATGGAACACAGTTCGACTCCGAAGCTTTCAGAGATTTCTGTGATCAAATTGGTACGAAGATCCATTTTGCATCAGTCAAGCATCCGGAGTCAAACGGACTCGTTGAAAGAGCCAATGGCATTATAATGACAGGAATAATGAAGTTAATCTTCAATCAACCCAGGGGAAAGTGGCCAGATCAATTAATCAAAGTGGTGTGGAGCCACACACAACAACATCAAGGTCAACACGCTTTACTCCATTCAAGTTATTGTTCGGTGATGAAGCAATAACTCCGGAGGAAGCTAAAACCGGATCAATAAGAGTAGTAGCTTCGGCAGAATTAGGTTCCGAAGCTGCTTATTCTGTGGAAAAAGATGCTTTAGAAGGGATCAGGCTTCAAGCTGTGGAGAACATCAATAAATATCAAGCCGAAACAATCAAATGGCGTGATAGAAAGGTTCGGCTAAAGAATATTGAGCCAGGACATTTGGTGCTTCGAAGAGTGGCCAACCCAGATACAGTAGGCAAGTTGCGGTTGAAATGGGAAGGACCTTTTTTGGTAGTATCTTCGTCAAGACCCGGTTCGTACAGATTGAAGGATATGGACGGTAACGACATTCCTAGATCTTGGAATGCGGATGAGCTTCGGCGATATTATGTATAACTTGATGTAATTTTTTATATTTCTTCACTTTTTCTTTCATGGCACCCTTTTCCTTTCTGAAGGGGGAGAAAGGTTTTTAATGGGGCCATCATATGTAATTTCCTTTTTTAGTTCTATAAGAGCAAAATCCCCCAAGGAATGTAAATGTAAAAGTTGAGAACGCACCATCGAGTGCCGAAAAGTAAAAAGCGAAGAAGCTCCAAAGTCGTTCCTAAGGGAATGCAGAGCTTACAGCGAAAAGTCAATGCTGATTCCGCCGAAAGTAAAAGGCGAAGAAGCTCCAAAGTCGTTCCTAAGGGAATGCAGAGCTTACAGCGAAAAGTCAACGCTGATTTCGCCGAAAGTAAAAGGCGAAGAAGCTCCAAAGTCGTTCCTAAGGGAATGCAGAGCTGATGTGTGATTGTTTCTAAGGAAATAATGGCTGTGATTATGGCTTCGGATATGTGTTTGGACATTCATTTGCACATCACATTACATCATAACATTTGCATTCATAAACATTCATCCAGGCATATGTAGGATAATCATCATCATGGCATAAGTGGTTGCTTCGGCAAAAAGAAAAAAAAAAGAAGAGCTTCTTCGTGTACAAAAAGGAGAGCTTCGGAAGAAAGGGAAATGTTGTTTTCTATGCTTCGCTGTGTACGAAAAGAAGGGAAGGTGTTTTTTCGCCTTCGGCTCAAAAAGATAATTTCGTCCACATCAAAGCACCTCTCATACATTAATGGAAGGATAAGAGCATATTACAAGGTATGAACAAAATTCATTAAAGATAAGTTTAGTTACATTTACAAAAGTTATCTCAAAAGTTTCTTGAGTCTGTCTACAGTCTACTCCTATTTAATCTTCAAGGGACTTCAGCTTCGGCGTCATTCTTTTTAATCATCGGCTTCGGCTTCGTCATCCTGCATGAATTAAGTTGTTGTAAGTCAAAACAAAGCTTGAAGGAAAAGGTAAGCACAAGGTATGATTTCTTACTGGTTCAAGATGACTCCGAGCTTCGTCTCCAGCCTTTTCTCGCCCGCCTTTTGTCCATATCATCTTTACAAATCTGTTGGAAATGCTTCGGGCGAGATCAGGAATGTCATCTAGAATTGATGGTGATATAGTGAAATTGGGCCTATTGACAATCTTTCCATGATCGCAGCCAGCTTATAGGAAAGCTGCAGCAGTGCCCCGAGAAGCTACCAAGGCGCAGAAATCACCGTGCCCAGCTATAACTTCGTCAAGCTCATCAATTTCACCCTCAATATGTTCGAAGGTCTTTGGTAAATCTTCAGCTGACGGGGTGAATTTCTCACTGCTGGCTCCAACTGAGTGGAAAATTTTTCTTAGTCGTTGAATACATTTGTTGCTAAATTCCAAACATTTTTCTTGAAGGCCCGCCAATAGTTTTTTTCAAATCTGAATTTTGTTGAACTTCGGCTTCAAGTTTTGCATTAAGTTCTTGCTTTTCTTGTTCAAACTGCCCAGATTGGCAGAGAAGCTTCGTGTTCAGTTCTGTTATTTTAGCTTCGGCTTCCGCCAATAAACCTTCAGTTGCTTGAAGCTCGAAGTTCTTCTTCTCAATAGCAGCTGATTGCTCCTTTATTTTGCTTTCTAAATTTTCAATTATAACTTCGTGTTTCTTGTCTTCCAAATCTTGCTGCATTTTTAAAGCTTTGCTCAACAGCATATTCTGCACGAAAACAACCTTCGTTAAACATGTTTTCATTATTAAAAACAACAAAAGTTAAGGGAAAAGTAGTTCACCTTGAAATTGGAATAAAATAAACTACCAACGATATGTTGTCGTCGGTAGCGGCTAATGTCCGTTTCTAGCTTCGGAAAACCGATACTCTTTGACAGAGTACCGATAACTTTGGCTCCAGTTTGATCTCGGATACAATCTAATTTTTCATCATCAATACCTCCGAGGAGGAGTGCTCCTGGTTTATACCCGCAAGATTTGGCATACTCTTTAAGCTCTTCTATTTTGGGTTTTGACAATTTTTCTCCAACTAAATTTTGAAACATGAAAGCCTCGTCCTCTGAAGCTTCGTCAACAATTTCCTTTTCTTTCCCCGGCACTGCGGCCATAGCCTCTTCGGCGGCAGTGGTAGCTTCTTCTGTGGCCATGTCTAGCAGCATTTTATCGATGTGTTCGATTGTGCTTTCCAGGTTCAAATCTTCAATTGAGGCAGCTTCGGCAGCCGCGACCTCCGAAGGTGTGATTTCAATATTTGTTCTTTCCTCAGCCGCTGGTGTCTTCTGAGCTGAAGCTCTTGGTGGTGTCTTGTCAATGACCTCTGTCACAGTGATGATTCTTTGTCTCTTTGCTTTAGTCGTTTTCTTCGTTTTTTTTCGGGCTCCTTTTCCTTCTGAAAAAACTTTGTCAGTTGAGGCCCCAATGGACTTAGCTTCGCAGGCAGGAATTCAGTCATTACCTTCAAAATTTCCTCCACGTCAGTGGCAGAGGGTGATGCGGGGGTTTCTTCTTCGTCGGGTATTTTTTACTTCGGAGAAGACGCTTTCCTCTTCTTCGGAATTTTCTTCTTTGATGGTTCTTTCTCATCTTCATTTAAGGCTTCAGTTATCCTTTTCCTTTTCTGGCCTCCGACACCTTTATTCAGATTTTCATAGTTCAGGGTATTCAAAACCCAAGGCGTCCAGCACTCGATTCAGTCTTCGCTTCGGACGGGTGCCGAAGGCCGCAGTCATCAACTGATCTTCTTTTTTGGAGTAATTGCCAAGTATTTCATTGCACATTACTTCAACTGTTTCCAACCACTCTTGGCAAGGTGTTTTAAAGTATTTCTTAAACTTGTAATAGTAGGGTAACCGCACAAGTTCACCTTCTTTCTTCTCCCCCTTTAGCTTCGGCATTTCCCATTCTTTTAAACTAGGAAAACCTTGAAAGCCAAAAACTCCTGAACCAGGTCTCTTGTACTGATATGCTCTGCAATAATTCTGAATTCATCCAACGCTTGTTGGGTTGGACCTTCTGGTGTCATGTTGCAACGAGGTCGGGTTTCTCCGAAGATTAATTCAAGTGGACTTTGCACAAGCTTCTCCTTGTCATCATCAACCTTGACATAGAACCACTCCGACTTCCAGCCTACTGCCCATTTGCTTCTGTAGCTGATTACAGGAAACTTTGTGGTTTTCCGATAAGCAAAATTATAGCAACCAAAATTGTCATGCAATCCATCTTTTCTAGCCTTCGTATGATAGTGCAGCTCGTGAACTCGACAAAAGCTATCCGCAAACGGCTCCACCGCTTGGCTTCGGAGTGCCCAGATATAAACACTAAGCCTAACGATAGCGTTAGGAGTCAACTGATGAAAGTAGATACCAAATCTCTTCAGTACCTCTGCAATAATCCCATGTAGGGGGAATCTTAATCCAGCCTTTAGAAAGCTCTTGAAAATGACTATTTCATCCTTCTCCGGCTTTGGGGTAGTTTCTTCTCCCCCGAAGCGTAATAGCTTCTTCTGATTTTCACTGAAAAAACCCGACTTCACCATCTTGGAGAGATCAGCCTTCGAAACAGTAGACTTTCCGAAGTCCAAGTGGCTGGGCTTGCTTGGCATGGCAATACGATAATCATCTTCAGGATCTGTTTCCTCAATGTTTTCTTCTTCTGCTTCGGCAGTTGTTTGTTCTGCTTGTTCTACATCAGCACTGGGGATCTTTTCCGAAGTGACCAGCCCGGATCATTGCATCGCTTCGGAGATGGGAACAGTCTCCGAACCTTCAGTTTCGCCCCCCTCACGCTCAACCCTAGCGGTAGAACGCACTCTGGCCATTTAATTCTGAATTTGTGGAAATTAAATACTTTTTTCTTCCGAAGTTTTTTCTTCTGACGAAGCAGGCTTCAAGCTGGAGCTTCGTTCGATTCCGAGAGTCAAGCTTCGGCGATGGTTAAAAATTTTGGCAGCAAAACAGTGCAAATAGCAATGAATGCTGTGGTAACTTCACACCTACTCGTCTGTTTATATAGTACTGCAGGTAAGAAGGCGAAGCGCCAGGATTTTTACACCAGGCGGACACCCGCTTGCACTCGCTGCGTGGTGGACCGCAGAGACCAAACAGTAACTCTGCAAGGTGGGACCGCTACGTGCTGGGAAACTGAATCGTTTCTCGACAACGAGCTTAGGGAAGGTGTTTTTTGGACCTTCGGCTCCCCGAAGCTTAAGAGACTTTTTTCACGGATCAAGCTCGTTACGAAAAACGATCTAGCACCGCGAAAGGGGCTACTGTTGGGTCTATGCTTCGTCGCCGAAGGTCTTGTAGGAAGAAGCGGTTTTCGGCTGAAGCTGTTTGTATGAGATGGCCGAAGGTTCTCTTCATGAAGCTTCGGTATTACAAACCGACTTAAAGATAGAATGACCTTTTAGTCCATAAAGGTCTGAGTCAATGTTGTAAACTTTTATGAGGGGCATAATTGTAATTCCTCACAGGCTGTGTCCTGTGCCTATAAATAGTGAACAGTATTCCTTTACTGTTCACGCATTCTTGTAATTGCAATCGCATCATTCGGGGACCAATCTTTGCCAAGGCAGAGGTATAACTGTATTCAATGATTCAATATATTAAGTAAATACAATATGATTCGTTTATGATTCATTTACCTTTGATACCCTTTATTTTATGTTATCTTATACAATCTATTAAAATACAATTACGAAGACTTAACCTTCGTAATCGTATTCTCATCAACCTTCGTCCAAGGTTCATTATCCTCAAGGGAATAATGCTTCGTGGATGAAGGACGTTAACATTTAACATTTTATGTTGCCTTGTTCTTAATTCATAGCATTTGAGAACAAGTCCCCAACATGGGGTGAGGTGTAGGAGCCTCTGGTCGATGATCAATGGCCACACAACCCCCATTTTTGTCGAAAATAGCCATGAACGACCATTTTCAATAATTCCGACCAGAGGCTCATACACCTCACCACACATATGTTTCCTTTCCATAGATCACATTCTTGGATTTCTGGTGGAGACCATTTCTTGGTCAAAAATCCGTAGGTGTTAGCCTTCGGTATTATTGAAAATGGTCGTTCATGGCTATTTTCATCAAAAATGGGGGTTGTGTGGCCATTTATCATTCGACCAGAGGCTCGTACACCTCACCCCACATATGTTTCCTTGCTATAGATCACATTCGTGGATTTCTGGTGGAGACCATTTCTTGGTCAAAAATTTGTACGTATGTGGGGTGAGGTGTATGGGCCTCTGGTCGTTGATCAATGGCCACACAACGCCCATTTTTTGTCGAAAATAGCGATCAACGACCATTTTCAATCATACAGAAGGCTAACACATATGGATTTTTGACCAAGAAATGGTGTCCACCAGAAATCCGAGATTGTGATATATGTCAAGGAAACATATGTGGGGTGAGGTGTACGAGCCTCTAGTCGATGATCAATGGCCACATAACCCCCATTTTGTCGAAAATAGCCATAAACGACCATTTTCAATAATATTGAAGGCTAAGGAAACATATGTTAGCCTTCAATATTATTGAAAATGATCGTTCATGGCTATTTTCGACAAAATGGGGGTTGTGTGGCCATTGATCATCGACCAGAGGCTCGTACACCTCACCCCACATATGTTTCCTTGCCATAGATCACATTCTTGAATTTCTAGTGGAGACCATTTCTTGGGCAAAAATCAGAATGTGTTAGCCTTCGGTATTATTGAAAATTGTCATTCATGGCTATTTTCGACAAAAATGGGGGTTGTGTGGCCATTGATCTTTGACCAGAGGCTCATACACCTCACTACACATATGTTCCCTTGCCATATATCACATTCTTGGATTTATGGTGGAGACCATTTCTTGGTCAAAAATCCGTAGGTGTTAGCCTTCAGTGTCATTGAAAATGGTCGTTCATGGCTATTTCCGACAAAAATGGGGGTGTGTGGCCATTGATCATCGACCAGAGGCTCGTACTGTTCACCCCACATAGGTTTTCTTGCCATAGATCACATTCTTGGATTTCTGGTGGAGACGATTTCTTAGTCAAAAATCCGATTGGTGTTAGCCTTCGGTATTATTGAAAATGGTCGTTCATGGCTATTTTCGACTAAAATGGGGGTTGTGTGGCCATTTATCATCGACCAGAGGCTCGTACACCTCACCCCACATATGTTTCCTTGCCATAGATCACATTCTTGGATATCTGGTGGTGACCACTTATTGGTCAAAAATCTGTACGTGTTAGCCTTCAGTATTATTGAAAATGGTCATTCATGGCTATTTTCGAGAAAAATGGGGGTTGTGTGGCCATTTATCATCGACCAGAGGCTCATACACCTCACCCCACATATGTTTCCTTGCCATAGATCACATTCTTGGATATCTGGTGGAGACCATTTCTTGGTCAAAAATCCGTACGTGTTAGCCTTCGGTATTATTGAAAATGGTCATTCATGGCTATTTTCGACAAAAATGGGGGTTGTGTGGCCATTGATCATCGACCAAAGGCTTGTACACCTCACCCCACATATGTTTCCTTGCCATAGATCACATTCTTTGATTTCTGGTGGAGACCATTTCTTGGTCAAAAATCCGAATGTGTTAGCCTTCGGAACTATTGAAAATGGTCGTTCATGGCTATTTTCGACAAAAATGGGGGTTGTGTGGCCATTGATATTGGACCAGAGGCTAATACACCTCACTACACATATGTTTCCTTGCCATAGATCACATTCTTGGATTTATTGTGGAGACCATTTCTTGGTCAAAAATCCGTAGGTGTTAGCCTTCAGTGTCATTGAAAATGGTCGTTCATGGCTATTTTCGACAAAAATTAGGGTTGTGTGGCCATTGATCGTCGACCAGAGGCTCATACACCTCACCCCATATATGTTTCCTTGCCGTAGATCACATTCTTGGATTTCTGGTGGAGACCATTTCTTGGTCAAAAATCCGTAGGTGTTAGCCTTCGGTATTATTGAAATGGTCGTTCATGGCTATTTTCGACAAAAATGGGGGTTGTGTGGCCATTGATCATCGACCAGAGGCTCATACACCTCACCCCACATATGTTTCCTTGCCATAGATCACATTCTTGGATTTCTGGTGGAGACCATTTCTTGGTCAAAAATCCGTAGGTCTTAGCCTCTAGTATTATTGAAAATGGTCGCTCATGGCAATTTTCATAAAAATAGGGGTTGTGTGGCCATTTATCATCGACTAGAGGCTCATAAACCTCACCCCGCATATGTTTTCTTGCCATAGATCACATTCTTGGATTTCTGGTGGAGACCATTTCTTGGTCAAAAACTCGTACGTGTTAGCCTTCGGTATTATTGAAAATGGTCGTTCATGGCTATTTTCGGCAAAATGGGGGTTGTGTGTGGCCTTTGATCATCGACCAGAGGCTCGTACACCTCACCCCACATATGCTTCCTTGCCATAGATCACATTCTTGGATTTCTGGTGGAGACCATTTCTTGGGCAAAAATCCGAATGTGTTAGCCTTTAGTATTTTTGAAAATGGTCATTCATGGCTATTTTCGACAAAAATGAGGGGTTGTGTGGCCATTGATCTTCGACTGGAGCCTCATACACCTCACTACACATATGTTCCTTGCCATAGATCACATTCTTGGATTTATGGTGGAGACCATTTCTTGGTCAAATATCCGTAGGTGTTAGCCTTCAGTGTCATTGAAAATGGTCGTTCATGGCTATTTTCGACAAAAATTAGGGTTGTGTGGCCATTGATCGTCGACCAGAGGCTCATACACCTCACCCCACATATGTTTCCTTGCCGTAGATCACATTCTTGGATTTCTGGTGGAGACCATTTCTTGGTCAAAAATCCGTAGGTGTTAGCCTTCGGTATTATTGAAAATGGTCGTTCATGGCTATTTTCGACAAAAATAAGGGTTGTGTGGCCATTGATCATCGACCAGAGGCTCATACACCTCACCCCACATATGTTTCCTTGCCATAGATCACATTCTTGGATTTCTGGTGGAGACCATTTATTGGTCAAAAATCCGTAGGTGTTAGCCTCTAGTATTATTGAAAATGGTCGCTCATGGCTATTTTCATAAAAAAATGGGGGTTGTGTGGCCATTTATCATCGACTAGAAGCTCATAAACCTCACCCCACATATGTTTCCTTGCCATAGATCACATTCTTGGATTTCTGGTGGAGACCATTTCTTGGTCAAAAACTCGTACGTGTTAGCCTTCGGTATTATTGAAAATGGTCGTTCATGGCTATTTTCGGCAAAATGGGGGTTGTGTGGCCATTGATCCTTGACCAGAGGCTCGTACACCTCACCCCACATATGTTTCCTTGCCATAGATCACATTCTTGGATTTCTGGTGGAGACCATTTCTTGGGCAAAAATCCGAATGTGTTAGCCTTTGGTATTTTTGAAAATGGTCATTCATGGCTATTTTCGATAAAAATGGGGGTTGTGTGGCCATTGATCTTCGACCAGAGGCTCATACACCTCAGTACACATATGTTTCCTTGCCATAGATCACATTCTTGGATTTATGGTGGAGACCATTTCTTGGTCAAAAATCCGTAGGTGTTAGCCTTCAGTGTCATTGAAATGGTCATTCATGGCTATTTTCGACAAAAATTATGGTTGTGTGGCCATTGATCGTCGACCAGAGGCTCATACACCTCACCCCACATATGTTTCCTTGCCGTAGATCACATTCTTGGATTTCTGGTGGAGACCATTTCTTGGTCAAAAATCCGTAGGTGTAGCCTTCGGTATTATTGAAAATGGTCGTTCATGGCTATTTTCGACAAAAATGGGGGTTGTGTGGCCATTGATCATCGACCAGAGGCTCATACACCTCACCCCACATATAGTTTCCTTGCCATAGATCATATTCTTGGATTTCTAGTGGAGACCATTTCTTGGTCAAAAATCCGTAGGTGTTAGCCTCTAGTATTATTGAAAATGGTCGCTCATGGCTATTTTTGTAAATAATGGGGGTTGTGTGGTCATTTATCATCGACTAGAGTCTCATAAACCTCACCCCACATATGTTTCCTTACCATAGATCACATTCTTGGATTTCTGGTGGAGACCATTTCTTTGTCAAAAACTCGTACGTGTTAGCCTTCGGTATTATTGAAAATGGTCGTTCATGGCTATTTTCGGTAAAATGGGGGTTGTGTGGCCATTGATCATCGACCAGAGGCTCGTACACCTCACCCCACATATGTTTCCTTGCCATAGATCACATTCTTGGATTTCTGGTGTAGACCATTTCTTGGGCAAAAATCCTGAATGTAGTTAGCCTTTGGTATTTTTGAAAATGGTCATTCATGGCTATTTTCGACAAAAATGGGGGTTGTGTGGCCATTGATCTTCGACCAGAGGCTCATACACCTCACTACACATATGTTTCCTTGCCATAGATCACATTCTTGGATTTATGGTGGAGACCATTTCTTGGTCAGAAATCCATAGGTGTTAGCGTTTAGTGTCATTGAAAATGGTCGTTCATGGCTATTTTCGACAAAAATGGGGGTTGTGTGGCCATTGATCATCGACCAGAGGCTCGTACAATTCACCCCACATATGTTTTCTTTCCATAGATCACATTCTTTGATTTCTGGAGGAGACCATTCCTTGGTCAAATATCTGTTGGTGTTAGCCTTCGGTATTATTGAAAATGGTCGTTCATGGCTATTTTCGACAAAAATGGGGGTTGTGTGGCCATTGATATTCCACCAAAGGCTCATACTCCTCACTACACATATGTTTCCTTGCCATAGATCACATTCTTGGATTTATTGTGGAGACCATTTCTTGGTCAAAAATCTGTAGGTGTTAGCCTTCAGTGTCATTGAAAATGGTCGTTCACGGCTAGTTTCGACAAAAATGGGGTTTGTGTGGCCATTGATCATCGACCAAAGGCTCGTACACTTCACCCCACATATGTTTCTTGCCAGAGATCACATTCTAGGATTTCTGGTGGAGACTATTTCTTGGTCAAAAATCCATTGTTGTTAGCCTTCGGTATTATTGAAAATGGTCGTTCATGGCTATTTTCGACTAAAATGGGGGTTGTGTGGCCATTTATCATCGACCAGAGCCTCATACACCTCACCCCACATATGTTTCCTTGCTATAGATCACATTCTTGGATTTCTGGTGGAGACCATTTCTTGGTCAAAAATCCGTACGTGTTAGCCTTCGGTATTATTGAAAATGGTCATTCATGGCTATTTTCGACAAAAATGGGGGTTGTGTGGCCAATGATCATCAACCAGAGGCTCGTAAACCTCACCCCACATATGTTTCCTTGCCATAGATCACATTCTTTGATTTCTGGTGGAGACCATTTTTGGTCAAAAATCCGAATATGTTAGCCTTCAGTGTCATTGAAAATGGTCGTTCATGGCTATTTTCGACAAAAAATAGGGTTGTGTGGCCATTGATCATCAACCAGAGGCTCGTACACCTCAACCCACATATGTTTCCTTGCCATAGATCACATTCTTGGATTTATGGTGGAGACCATTTTTTGGTCAGAAATTCGTAGTTGTTAGCCTTCAGCGTCATTGAAAATGGTTGTTCATGGCTATTTTCGACAAAAATAGGGGTTGTGTGGCCATTGATCATCGACTAGAGGCTCGTACACCTCACCCCACATATGTTTCCTTGTCGTAGATCACATTCTTCGATTTCTGGTGAAGTCCATTTCTTGGTCAAAAATCCGTAGGTGTTAGCCTTCGGTATTTTTGAAAATGGTCGTTCATGACTATTTTCGACAAAAATGGGGGTTGTGTGGCCATTGATCATCGACCAGAGGCTCATACACCTCACCCCACATATGTTTCCTTGCCATATATCACATTCTTGGATTTCTGGTGGAGACCATTTCTTGGGCAAAAATCCGAATGTGTTAGCCTTTGGTATTTTTGAAAATGGTCATTCATGGCTATTTTCGATAAAAATGGGGGTTGTGTGGACAGATCTTCGACCAGAGGCTCATACACCTCACTACACATATGTTTCCTTGCCATAGATCACATTCTTGGATTTATGGTGGAGACCATTTCTTGGTCAAAAATCCGTAGGTGTTAGCCTTCAGTGTCATTGAAAATGGTCATTCATGGCTATTTTCGACAAAAATTATGGTTGTGTGGCCATTGATCGTCGACCAGAGGCTCATACACCTCACCCCACATATGTTTCCTTGCCGTAGATCACATTCTTGGATTTCTGGTGGAGACCATTTCTTGGTCAAAAATCCGTAGGTGTAGCCTTCGGTATTATTGAAAATGGTCGTTCATGGCTATTTTCGACAAAAAGGGGGTTGTGTGGCCATTGATCATCGACCAGAGGCTCATACACCTCACCCCACATATGTTTCCTTGCCATAGATCATATTCTTGGATTTCTAGTGGAGACCATTTCTTGGTCAAAAATCCGTAGGTGTTAGCCTCTAGTATTATTGAAAATGGTCGCTCATGGCTATTTTCGTAAATAATGGGGGTTGTGTGGTCATTTATCATCGACTAGAGTCTCATAAACCTCACCCCACATATGTTTCCTTACCATAGATCACATTCTTGGATTTCTGGTGGAGACCATTTCTTTGTCAAAAACTCGTACGTGTTAGCCTTCGGTATTATTGAAAATGGTCGTTCATGGCTATTTTCGGTAAAATGGGGGTTGTGTGGCCATTGATCATCGACCAGAGGCTCGTACACCTCACCCCACATATGTTTCCTTGCCATAGATCACATTCTTGGATTTTCTGGTGTAGACCATTTCTTGGGCAAAAATCCGAATGTGTTAGCCTTTGGTATTTTTGAAAAATGGTCATTCATGGCTATTTTCAACAAAAATGGGGGTTGTGTGGCCATTGATCTTCGACCAGAGGCTCATACACCTCACTACACATATGTTCTCTTGCCATAGATCACATTCTTGGATTTATGGTGGAGACCATTTCTTGGTCAGAAATCCATAGGTGTTAGCGTTTAGTGTCATTGAAAATGGTCGTTCATGGCTATTTTCGACAAAAATGGGGGTTGTGTTGGCCATTGATCATCGACCAGAGGCTCGTACAATTCACCCCACATATGTTTTCTTTCCATAGATCACATTCTTTGATTTCTGGAGGAGACCCATTCCTTGGTCAAATATCTGTTGGTGTTAGCCTTCGGTATTATTGAAAATGGTCGTTCATGGCTATTTTCGACAAAAATGGGGGTTGTGTGGCCATTGATATTTCCACCAAAGGCTCATACTCCTCACTACACATATGTTTCCTTGCCATAGATCACATTCTTGGATTTATTGTGGAGACCATTTCTTGGTCAAAAATCCGTAGTGTGTTAGCCTTCAGTGTCATTGAAAATGGTCGTTCACGGCTAGTTTCGACAAAAATGGGGTTTGTGTGGCCATTGATCATCGACCAAAGGCTCGTACACTTCACCCCACATATGTTTTCTTGCCAGAGATCACATTCTAGGATTTCTGGTGGAGACTATTTCTTGGTCAAAAAATCCATTGTTGTTAGCCTGTCGGTATTATTGAAATGGTCGTTCATGGCTATTTTCGACTAAAATGGGGGTTGTGTGGCCATTTATTCATCGACCAGAGGCTCATACACCTCACCCCACATATGTTTCCTTGCTATAGATCACATTCTTGGATTTCTAGTGGAGGACCCTTTCTTGGTCAAAAATCCGTACGTGTTAGCCTTCGGTATTATTGAAAATGGTCATTCATGGCTATTTTCGACAAAAATGGGGGTTGTGTGGCCAATGATCATCAACCAGAGGCTCGTAAACCTCACCCCACATATGTTTCCTTGCCATAGATCACATTCTTTGATTTCTTGTGGAGACCATTTTTTGGTCAAAATCCGAATGTGTTAGCCTTCAGTGTCATTGAAAATGGTCGTTCATGGCTATTTTCGACAAAAAATAGGGTTTGTGTGGCCATTGATCATCAACCAGAGGCTCGTACACCTCAACCCACATATGTTTCCTTGCCATAGATCACATTCTTGGATTTATGGTGGAGACCATTTTTTGGTCAAAAATTCGTAGTTGTTAGCCTTCAGCGTCATTGAAAATGGTTGTTCATGGCTATTTTCGACAAAAATAGGGGTTGTGTGGCCATTGATCATCGACTAGAGGCTCGTACACCTCACCCCACATATGTTTCCTTGTCGTAGATCACATTCTTCGATTTCTGGTGAAGACCATTTCTTGGTCAAAAATCCGTAGGTGTTAGCCTTCGGTATTTTTGAAAATGGTCGTTCATGGCTATTTTCGACAAAAATGGGGGTTGTGTGGCCATTGATCATCGACCAGAGGCTCATACACCTCACCCCACATATGTTTCCTTGCCATAGATCACATTCTTGGATTTCTGGTGGAGACCATTTCTTAGTCAAAAATCCGTAGGTGTTAGCCTCTAGTATTATTGAAAATGGTCGCTCATGGCTATTTTCATCAAAAATGGGGGTTGTGTGGCCATCTATCATCGACTAGAGGCTCGATAACCTCACCCACATATGTTTCCTTGCCATAGATCACTTTCTTGGATTTCTGGTGGAGTCCATTTCTTGGTCAAAAATTCGTACGTGTTAGCCTTCGGTATTATTGAAAATGGTCGTTCATGGCTATTTTTCGACAAAATGGGGGTTGTGTGGCCATTGATCATCGACTAGAGGCTCGTACACCTCACCCCACATATGTTTCCTTGCCAGATCACATTCTTGGATTTCTGGTGGAGATCATTTCTTGGGAAATAATCCGAATGTGTTATCCTTCGGTATTTTTGAAAATGGTCATTCATGGCTATTTTCGACAAAAATGGGGGTTGTGTGGCCATTGATCTTCGACCAGAGGCTCATACACCTCACTACACATATGTTTCCTTGCCATAGATCACATTCTTGGATTTATGGTGGAGACCATTTCTTGGTTAGAAATCCATAGGTGTTAGCCTTAGTGTCATTGAAAATGGTCGTTCATGGCTATTTTTGACAAAAATGGGGGTTGTGTGGCCATTGATCATCGACCAGAGTCTCGTACACTTCACCCCACATATGTTTTCTTGCCATAGATCACATTCTTGGATTTCTGGAGGAGACCATTTCTTGGTCAAAAATCTGTTGGTGTTAGCCTTCGGTATTAATGAAAATGGTCGTTCATGGCTATTTTCGACTAAAATGGGGGTTGTGTGGCCATTTATCATCGACCAGAGGCTCGTACAATTCACCCCAACATTTGTTTCCTTGCCATAGATCACATTCTTGGATTTCTGTGGAGACCATTTCTTGGTCAAAAATCCGTACGTGTTAGCCTTCGGTATTATTGAAAATGGTCATTCATGGCTATTTTCGAAAAAAATGGGGGTTGTGTGGCCATTGATCTTCGACCAGAGGCTCATGCACCTCACTACACTTATGTTTCCTTGCCATAGATCACATTCTTGGATTTATGGTGGAGACCATTTCTTGGTAAAAATCCAATAGGTGTTAGCCTTCAGTGTCATTTAAAAATGGTCGTTCATGGCTATTTTCGACAAAAATGGGGGTGTTGTGGCCATTAATCACCGACTAGAGGCTCGTACACTTCACCCCACATATGTTTTCTTACCATAGGATCACATTCTTGGATTTTAGAGGAGACCATTTCTTGGTCAAAAATCTGTTGGTGTTAGCCTTCGGTATTATGAAATGGTCGTTTCATGGCTATTTTTGACTAAAATGGGGGTTGTGTGGCCATTTATCATCGACCGGAGGCTCGTACACCTCACCCCACCTATGTTTCCTTGCCATAGATCATATTTCTTGGATTCCTGGTGGAGATGATTTCTTGGTTAAAAATCCGTAGGTGTTAGCCTTCAGAATTATTGAAAATGGTCGTTCATGGCTATTTTCGACAAAAATGGGGGTTGTGTGGCCATTGATCATCGATCAGAGCTCGTACACCTCAGCCCACATATGTTCCTTGCCATAGATCACATTCTTGGATTTCTGGTGGAGACCATTTCGTGGTCAAAAATCTGTAGGTGTTAGCCTTCTGGTGTTATTGTAAATGGTCGTTAATGGCTATTTTCAACAAAAATGGGGTTGTGTGGCCATTGATCATCGACCAGAGGCTCATACACCTCACCCCACATATGTTTTCCTGCCATAGATCACATTCTTGGATTTCTGGTGGAGAACATTTCTTGGTAAAAAATCCGTACTGTGTTAGCCTTCGGTATTATTGAAAATGGTCATTCATGGCTATTTTCGACACAAATGGGGGTTGTGTGGCCATTGATCTTCGACCAGAGGCTCATACACCTCACTACACATATGTTTTCTTGCCATAGATCACATTCTTGGATTTATGGTGGAGGCCATTTCTTGGTCAAAAATCCATAGGTGTTAGCCTTCAGTGTCATTGAAAATGGTCGTTCATGGCTATTTTCGACAAAAATGGGGGTTGTGTGGCCATTGATCATCGACCAGAGGCTCGTACACTTCACCCCACAATGTTTCTTGCCATAGATCACAATCTTGGATTTCTCGTGGAGACCATTGTGGTCAAAAATCGTAGGTGTTAGCCTTCAGTGTCATTGAAAATGGTCATTCATGGCTATTTTCGACAAAATGGGGGTTGTGTCGCCATTGATCATCGACCAGAGGCTCGTACACCTCACCCCACATAAGTTTTCCTTGCCATAGATCACATTCTTGGATTCTGTGGAGGAACCACTTCTGGTCAAAATCCGTAGGGTTAGCCTTCGGTATTATTGAAAAGGGTCGTTCATGGCTATTTTCGACAAAAATGGTGGTTGTGTGGCAATTGATCATCGGACCAAAGGGCTCATACACCTCACCCCACATATGTTTCCTTGCCATAGACTACATTCTTGGATTTCTGGTGGAGACCATTTCTTGGTCGAAAATCCATAGGTGTTAGCCTTCAGTGTCATTGAAAATGGTCGTTCATGGCTATTTTCGACAAAAATGGGGTTGTGTGGCCATTGATCATCGACCAGAGGCTCGTACACTTCACCCCACATATGTTTTCTTGCTATAGATCACATTCTTGGATTTCTAGTGGAGACCATTTCTGGTCAAAAATCTGTTGGTGTAAGCCTTCGGTATTATTGAAAATGGTCGTTCATGGCTATTTTCGACAAAAATGGGGGTTGTGTGGCCATAGATCATTGACCAAAGGCTCATACACCTCACCCCACATATGTTTCCCTTGCCATAGATCACATTCTTGGATTTCTGGTGGTGACCATTTCTTGGTCAAAAATCCGTAGGTGTTAGCCTTCGGTATTATTGAAAATGGTCGTTCATAGCTATTTTCGACAAAAATGGGGTTGGTGGCCATTGATCATCGACCAAAGGCTCATACCACCTCACCCCACATATGTTTCCTTGCCATAGACCACATTCTTGGATTTCTGGTGGAGACCATTTGTTGGTCAAAAATCCGTAGGTGTTAGCCTTCGATATTACTAAAATGGTCGTTCATGGCTATTTTCATCGAAAATGGGGTTGTGTGGCCATTTATTATCAACCAGTGGCTCGTACACCTCACCCCACATATGTTTCCTTGCCATAGATCACATTCTTGGATTTCTAGTGAGACCATTTCTTGGTCAAAAATTCGTACATGTTAGCCTTTCGGTATTATTGAAAATGGTCGTGGTCGTTCATGGCTATTTTCGACAAAATGGGGGTTGGTGGCCATTGATCATCGACCAGAGGCTCGTACACCTCACCCACATATGTTCCTTGCCGTAGATCACATTCTTGGATTTCTGGTGAGACCATTTCTTGGTCAAAAATCCGTACGTGGTTAGCCTTCGGTATTATTGAAAATGGTCGTTCATGGCTATTTTTCGACAAAATAGAGGTCTGTGGCCATTGATTATCGACCAGAGGCTATACACCTCACCCACATATGTTTCCTTGCCGTAGATCACATTCTTGGATTTCTGGTGGAGACCATTCTTGGGCAAAAATCCGAATGTGTTAGCCTTCGGTATATTGAAAATGGTTATTCATTGGCTATTTTCGACAAAAATGTGGGGTTGTGTGGCCATTTATCTTCAAACCAGAGGCTCATACACCTCACTACACATATGTTTTTCTTGCCATAGATCACATTCTTGGATCTATGGTGGAGACCAGTTCTTGGTCAAAAATCCATAGGTGTTAGCCTTCAGTGTCATTGAAAATAGTCCTTCATGGCTATTTTCGACAATAATGGGGGTTGTGTGGCCATTTGATAATCGACTAGAGGCTCGTACACCTCTACCCCACATAAGTTTCCTTGCCATAGATCACATTCTTGGATTTCTGGTGGAGACAATTTCTTGGTCAAAAATCCGTAGGTGTTAGTCTTCGGTATCATTTGAAAATGGTCGTTCATGGCTATTTTCGACAAAAATGGGGGTTGTGTGGCCATCGGTCATCGACCAGAGGCTCGTACACCTCACTCCACATATGTTTTATTGCCATAGATCAAAATCTCTGGATTTCTCGTGGAGACCATTTCTTGGTCAAAAATCCGTACGTGTTAGCCTTCGGTATTATTGAAAAGGTCGTTCATGGCTATTTTCGACAAAAATGTGGGTTGTGTGGCCATTGATCATCGACAAGAGGCTCGTACACCTCACCCGACATATAATTCCTTGCCATAGATCATATTCTTGGATTTCTGGTGGAGACCATTTCTGGTCAAAAATTTGTAGGTGTTAGCCTTTGATATTATTGTAAATGGTAGTTCATGGCTATTTTCGACAAAAATGGGGGTTGTGTGGCCATTGATCATCGACCAGAGGCTCATACACCTCACCCCACATATGTTTCCTTGCCATAGATCACATTCTTGGATTTCTGGTGGAGACCATTTCTTGGTCAAAAATCTGTAGGTGTTAGCCTCTGTTATTATTGAAATGGTCGTTCATGGCTATTTTGATAAAAATGGGGGTTGTATGGCCATTTATCATCGACCAGAGGCTCGTACACCTCACCCCACATATGTTTCTTGCCATAGATCACATTCTTGATTTCTGGTGGAGACCATTTCCTTGGTCAAAAATTTGTACGTGTTGGCCTTCAGTATTATTGAAAATGGTCGTTCATGGCTATTTTCGACAAAATGGGCGTTGTGTGGCCATTGATCATCGACCAGAGGCTCGTACACCACACCCCACATATTTTCCTTGCCATAGATCACATTCTTGGATTTCTGGTGGAGACCATTTCTTGGGCAAAAATCTGAATGTTTAGCGTTCGGTATTTTGAAAATGGTCATTTCATGGCTATTTTCGATAAAAATGGGGGTTGTTTCGCTATTGATCTTCGACCAGAGTCTCATACCACTCACTACACATATGTTTCCTTGCCATATATCACATTATGGATTTATGGTGGAGGAACCAGTTCTTGGTCAAAAATCCATAGGTGTTAGCCTTCAGTGTCATTGAAAATGGTCGTTCATGGCTATTTTCGACAAAATAGAGGTTCTGTGGCCATTGATCATCGACCAGAGGCTCATACACCTCACCCCACATATGTTTCCTTGCCATAGATCACATTCTTGGATTTCTGGTGGAGGCCATTTCTTGGTCAAAAATCTGTAGGTGTTAGCCTTCGGTATTATTGAAAATGGTCATTCATGGCTATTTTCGACAAAAATGGGGGTTGTGTGGCCATTTATCTACAACCAGAGGCTCATACACCTCACTACACATATGTTTTTTTGCCATATATCACATTCTTGGATCTATGGTGGAGACCAGTTCTTGGTCAAAAATCCGTAGGTGTTAGCCTTCAGTGTCATTGAAAATAGTCGTTCATGGCTATTTTCGACAAAAATGGGGGTTGTGTGGCCATTGATAATCGACCAGAGGCTCGTACACCTCACCCCACAAATGTTTCCTTGCCATAGATCACATTCTTCGATTTCTGGTGGAGACCATTTCTTGGTCAAAAATCCATAGGTGTTAGCCTTCAGTGTCATTGAAAATGGTCGTTCATGGCTATTTTCGACAAAATAGAGGTTCTGTGGCCATTGATCATCGACCAGAGGCTCATACACCTCACCCCACATATGTTTCCTTGCCATAGATCACATTCTTGGATTTCTGGTGGAGACCATTTCTTGGTCAAAAATCCGTAGGTGTTAGCCTTCGGTATTATTGAAAATGGTCATTCATGGCTATTTTCGACAAAAATGGGGGTTGTGTGGCCATTTATCTTCAACCAGAGGCTCATACACCTCACTACACATATGTTTTCTTGCCATATATCACATTCTTGGATCTATGGTGGAGACCAGTTCTTGGTCAAAAATCCGTAGGTGTTAGCCTTCAGTGTCATTAAAAATAGTCGTTCATGGCTATTTTCGACAAAAATGGGGGTTGTGTGGCCATTGATAATCGACCAGAGGCTCGTACACCTCACCCCACAAATGTTTCCTTGCCATAGATCACATTCTTGGATTTCTGGTGGAGACCATTTCTTGGTCAAAAATCCGTATGTGTTAGCCTTCGGTATTATTGAAAATGGTCGTTCATGGCTATTTTCGACAAAAATGGGGGTTGTGTGGCCATTTATCTTCGACCAGAGGCTCGTACACCTCACCCCACATATGTTTCATTACCATAGATCACAATCTTGGATTTCTCATGGAGACCATTTCTTGGTCAAAAATCCGTACGTGTTAGCCTTCTGTATTATTGAAAATGGTCGTTCATGGCCAGTTTCGACAAAAATGGGGGTTGTGTGGCCATTGATCATCGACCAGAGGCTCGTACACCTCACCCCACATATGTTTCCTTGCCATAGATAATATTCTTGGATTTCTGGTGGAGACGATTTCTTGGTCAAAAATCCATAGGTGTTAGCCTTCTGCATTATTGAAAATGGTCGTTCATGGCTATATTCGACAAAAATGGGGGTTGTGTGGCCATTGATCATCGACAGAGGCTCGTACACCTCACCCCACATATGTTTCCTTGCCATAGATCACATTCTTGGATTTCTCGTGGAGACCGTTTCTTGGTCAAAAATCCGTAGGTGTTAGCCATCGTATTATTGAAAATGGTCGTTCATGGCTATTTTCGACAAAAATGGGGGTTGTGTGGCCATTGATCATCGACCAGAGGCTCACACACCTCACCCCACATATGTTTCCTTGCCATAGATCACATTCTTGGATTTCTGGTGGAGACCATTTCTTTGTCAAAAATCCGTAGGTGTTAGCCTCTAGTATTATTGAAAATGGTCGTTCATTTTTGACCAAGAAATGGTCTCCACCAGAAATCCAAGAATGTGATCTATGGCAAGGAAACATTTGTGGGGTGAGGTGTACGAGCCTCTGGTCGATTATCAATGGCCACACAACCCCCATTTTTGTCGAAAATAGCCATGAACGACTATTTTCAATGACACTGAAGGCTAACACCTACGGATTTTTGACCAAGAACTGGTCTCCACCATAGATCCAAGAATGTGATATATGGCAAGAAAACATATGTGTAGTGAGGTGTATGAGCCTCTGGTTGAAGATAAATGGCCACACAACCCCCATTTTTGTCAAAAATAGCCATGAATGACCATTTTCAATAATACCGAAGGCTAACACCTACGGATTTTTGACCAAGAAATGGTCTCCACCAGAAATCCAAGAATGTGATCTATGGCAAGTAAACATATGTGGGGTGAGGTGTATGATTCTCTGGTAGATGATCAATGGCTATAGAACCTCTATTTTGTCGAAAATAGCCATGAACGACCATTTTCAATGACACTGAGGGCTATTTTTGACCAAGAAATGGTCTCCACCATAAATCCAAGAATGTGATATATGGCAAGGAAACATATGTGTAGTGAGGTGTATGAGCCTCTGGTCGAAGATCAATGGCGAAACAACCCCCATTTTTATCGAAAATAGCCATGAATGACCATTTTCAAAAATACCGAAGGCTAACACATTCGGATTTTTGCCCAAGAAATGGTCTCCACCAGAAATCCAAGAATGTAATCTATGGCAAGGAAACATATGTGGGGTGAGGTGTACGAGCCTCTGGTCGATGATCAATGGCACACAACCCCCATTTTGTCGAAAATAGCCATGAACGACCATTTTCAATAATACCGAAGGCTAACACGTACGAATTTTTGACCAAGAAATGGTCTCCACCAGAAATCCAAGAATGTGATCTATAGCAAGAAACATATGTGGGGTGAGGTGTACGAGCCTCTGGTCGATGATAAATGGCAATACAACCCCCATTTTTTATCAAAATAGCCATGAACGACCATTTTCAATAATACCAGAGGCTAACACCTACAGATTTTTGACCAAGAAATGGTCTCCACCAGAAATCTAAGAATGTGATCTATGGCAAGGAAACATATGTGGGGTGAGGTGTATGAGCCTCTGGTCGATGATCAATGGCCACACAACCCCCATTTTTATCGAAAATAGCCATGAACGACCATTTACAATAATATCGAAGGCTAACACCTACGGATTTTTGACCAAGAAATGGTCTCCACCAGAAATCCAAGAATTTGATCTATGGCAAGGAAACATATGTGGGGTGAGGTGTACGAGCCTCTGGTCGATGATCAATGGCCACAGAACCCCCATTTTTGTCAAAAATAGCCATGAACGACCATTTTCAATAATACCGAAGGCTAACACCTACGGATTTTTGACCAAGAAATCGTCTCCACCAGAAATCCAAGAATATGATCTATGGCAAGGAATTATATGTCGGGTGAGGTGTACGAGCCTCTGGTCGATGATCAATGGCCACACAACCCCCATTTTTGTCGAAAATAGCCATGAACGACCATTTTCAATAATACCGAAGGCTAACACGTACGGATTTTTGACCAAGAAATGGTCTCCACGAGAAATCCAAGATTTTGATCTATGGCAATAAAACATATGTGGTGTGAGGTGTACGAGCCTCTGGTCGATGATCAATGGCCACACAACCCCCATTTTTGTCGAAAATAGCCATGAACGACCATTTTCAATAATACCGAAGGCTAACACCTACGGATTTTTGACCAAGAAATGGTCTCCACCAGAAATCCAAGAATGTGATCTATGGCAAGGAAACATATGTGGGGTGAGGTGTATGAGCCTCTGGTCGATTATCAATGGCCACACAACCCCCATTATTGTCGAAAATAGCCATGAACGACTATTTTCAATGACACTGAAGGCTAACACCTATGGATTTTTGACCAAGAACTGGTCTCCACCATAGATCCAAGAATGTGATCTATGGCAAGAAAACATATGTGTAGTGAGGTGTATGAGCCTGTGGTTGAAGATAAATGGCCACACAACCCCCATTTTTGTCGAAAATAGCCATGAATAACCATTTTCAATAATACCGAAGGCTAACACATTCGGATTTTTGCCCAAGAAATGGTCTCCACCAGAAATCCAAGAATGTGATCTATGACAAGGAAACATATGTGGGTGAGGTGTATGAGCCTCTGGTCGATGATCAATGGCCACAGAACCTATATTTTGTCGAAAATAGCCATGAACGACCATTTTCAATAATACCGAAGGCTAACACGTACGGATTTTTGACCAAGAAATGGTCTCCACCAGAAATCCAAGAATGTGATCTACGGCAAGGAAACATATGTGGGTGAGGTGTACGTGCCTCTAGTCGATGATCAATGGCCACACAACCCCCATTTTGTCGAAAATAGCCATGAACGGCCACGACCATTTTCAATAATACCGAAAGCTAACACGTACGCATTTTTGACCAAGAAATGGTCTCCACTAGAAATCCAAGAATGTGATCTATGGCAAGGAAACATATGTGGGGTGAGGTGTACGAGCCTCTGGTTGATGATAAATGGCCACACAACCCCCATTTTTGATGAAAATAGCCATGAACGACCATTTTCAATAATACCGAAGGCTAACACCTACGGATTTTTGGCCAACAAATGGTCTCCACCAGAAATCCAAGAATGTGGTATATGGCAAGGAAACATATGTGGGGTGAGGTGTATGAGCCTTTGGTCGATGATCAATGGCCACACAATCCCCATTTTTGTCGAAAATATCTATGAATGACCATTTTCAATAATACCGAAGGCTAACACCTACGGATTTTTGACCAAGAAATGGTCACCACCAGAAATCCAAGAATGTGATCTATGGCAAGGAAACATATGTGGGATGAGGTGTACGAGCCTCTGGTCGATAATCAATGGCCACACAACCCCCATTTTTGTCGAAAATAACCATAAATGACCATTTTCAATAATACCGAAGGCTAACACTTACAGATTTTTAACCAAGAAATGGTCTCCACCAGAAATCCAAGAATGTGATCTATGGCAAGTAAACATATGTGGGGTGAGGTGTACGAGCCTCTGGTCGATGATAAATGGCCAGACAACCCACATTTTAGTCGAAAATAGCCATGATCGACCATTTTCAATAATACCGAAGGCTAACACCAACAAATTTTTGACCAAGAAATGGTCTCCACCAGAAATCCAAGAATGTGATCTATAGCAAGAAAACATATGTGGGGTGAAGTGTACGAGCCTCTGGTCGATGATCAATGGCCACACAACCCCCACTTTTTTTTCGAAAATAGGCATGAACGACCATTTTCAATGACACTGAAGGCTAACACCTATGGATTTTGTGACCAAGAAATGGTCTCCACCATAAATCCAATAATGTGATCTCATGGCAAGGAAACATAGTGTGTAGTGAGGTGTATGAGCCTCTGGTCGTAGATCAATGGCCACACAACCCCCATTTGTGTCGAAAATAGCCATGAATGACCATTTTTCAATAATACAGAAGGCTAACACGTACGGATTTTGACCAAGAAAATGGTCTCCACCAGAAATTCAAGAATGTTATCTATGGAAAGGAAACATATGTGGGGTGAGGTGTATGAGCCTCTGGTTCGATGATCAATTGGCCACACAACCCCCATTTTGTCGAAAATAGCCATGAACGACCATTTACAATAATACCGAAGGCTACACCTACGGATTTTTGACCAAGAAATGGTCTCCACCAGAAATCGAAGAATGTGATCTATGGCAAGGAAACATATGTGGGGTGATGTGTACGAGCCTCTGATCGATGATCAATGGCCACACAATCCCCATTTTTGTTGAAAATAGCCATGAACGACCATTTTCAATAATTCTGAAGGCTAACACCTACGGATTTTTGATCAAGAAATCGTCTTCCACCAGAAATCCAAGAATATGATCTATGTAAAGGAAACATATTTGTGGTGAGGTGTACGAGCCTCTGGTCGATGATCCATGGCCACACAACCCCCATTTTTGTCGAAAACAGCCATGAACGAACATTTCAATAATACCGAAGGCTAACACGTACGGATTTTGACCAAGAAATGGTCTCCACGAGAAATCCAAGATTGTGATCAATGGCAATTAAACATATGTGGGGTGAGGTGTACGAGCCTCTGGTCGATGATAAATGGCCGCACAACCCCTATTTTTGTCAAAAATAGACATGAACGACCATTTTCAATAATACCGAAGGCTAACACCTACGGATTTTTGACCAAGAAATGGTCTCCACCAGAAATCCCAAGAATGTGATCTATGGCAAGGAAACATATGTGGGGTGAGGTGTACGAGCCCCTGGTCGATTATCAATGGCCACACAACCCCATTCATTTTGTCGAAAATTGGCCATGAATGACTATTTTCAATGACACTTAAGGCTAACACCTAAGGATTTTTGACCAAGAACTGGTCTTCCACCATAGATCCAAGAATGTGATCTATGGAAAGAAAACATATGTGTAGTGAGGTGTATGAGCCTCGGTTGAAGATAAATTGCCACACAACCCCCCATTTTTGTCGAAAATAGCTATGAATGACCATTTTCAATAATACGAAGGCTAACACATTCGGATTTTTGCCCAAGAAATGGTCTCCACCAGAAATCCAAAAATGTGTTCTATGTCAAGGAAACATATGTTGGGGGTGAGGTGTATGAGCCTTATGGTCGATGATCAATTGGCCACAGAACCTCTATTTTGTCAAAAATAGCCATGAACGACCATTTTCAATAATACCGAAGGCTAACACGTACGGATTTTTGACCAAGAAATGGTCTCCACCAAAATCCAAGAATGTGATCTATCGCAAGGAAAACATATGTGGGGTGAAGTGTATGAGCCTCTGGTCGATGATCAATGGCCACACAACCCCCATTTTTGTCGAATAGCCATGAACGACCATTTTCAATGACTACTAAAGGCTAACACCTATGGATTTTTGACCAAGAAATGGTCTCCACCAGAAATCCAAGAATGTGATCTATGGCAAGGAAACATATGTGGGGTGAGGTGTATGAGCCTCTGGTCGACGATCAATTGCCACACAACCCCCCATTTTTGTCGAAAAATAGCCATGAACGACCATTTTCAATAATACCGAAGGCTAACACCTATGAATGTTTGACCAAGAAATGGTCTCCACCAGAAATCCAAGAATGTGATCTATGGCAAGGAAACTTATGTGGGGTGAGGTGGTATGAGCCTCTGGGCGATGCTAATGATGACACAACCCCATTTTGTCGAAAATAGCCATGAATAACCATTTTCAATGACACTGAAGGCTAACACCTACGATTTTTTGACCAACAAATGGTCTCCACGAGAATCCAAGATTGTGATCTATGGCAAGAAATATATGTGGGTGAAGTGTATGAGCCTCTGGGCGATGATCAATGGCCACACACCCCCATTTTTGTCGAAAATAGCATGAATGACCAGTTTCAATGGACACTGAAGGCTAACACCTATGGATTTTTGACCCAAGAAATGGTCCTCCACCATAAATCCAAGAATGTGATCTATGGCAAGGAAACATATGTGTAGTGAGGTGTATGAGCCTCTGGTCAAAGATCAATGGCCACACACCCCATTGTTGTCGAAAATAGCCATGAATGACCATTTTCAATAATACCGAAGGCTAACACGTTTGGATTTTTGACCAAGAAATGGTCTCCACCAGAAATCCAAGAATGTGATCTATAGCAAGGAAACATATATGGGGTGAGGTGTATGAGCCTCTAGTCGATGAGCAATGGCCACACAACCCCCATTTTGTCGAAAATAGCCATGAACCACCATTACAATAATACCGAAGGCTAACACCTACGGATTTTTGACCAAGAAATGGTCTCCACCAGAAATCCAAGAATGTGATCTATGGCAAGGAAATATATGTGGGGTGAGGTGTACGAGCCTCTGGTCGATGATCAATGGCCACACAACCCCCATTTTTGTCGAAAATAGCCCATGAACGACCATTTTCAATAATCCGAAGGCTAACACTACGGATTTTTTACCAAGAAATCGTTCTCCACTAGAAATCCAAGATATGATCTATGGCAAGGAAACATATGTGGGGTGAGGTGTACGAGCCTCTGGTCGATGATAATGGCCACACAGCCCCCATTTTTGTCCGAAAACAACCATGAACGACCATTTTCAATAATACTGAAGGCTAACACGTACGGATTTTTGACCAAGAAATGGTCTCCACGAGAAATCCAAGATTGTGATCTATGGCAATTAAACATATGTGGGGTGAGGTGTACGAGCTTCTGGTCGATGATAAATGGCCACACAACCCCATTTTTGTCGAAAATATCCATGAACGACCATTTTCAATAATACCGAAGGCTAACACCTACGGATTTTTGACCAAGAAATGGTCTCCACCAGAAATCCAAAAATGTGATCTATGTCAAGGAAACATATGTGGGGTGAGGTGTATGAGCCTCTGGTCGATGATCAATGGCCACAGAACCTCTATTTTGTCAAAAATAACCATGAACAACCATTTTCAATAATACCGAAGGCTAACACGTTCGGATTTTTGACCAAGAAATGGTCTACACCAAAAATCCAAGAATGTGATCTACGGCAAGGAAAAAAATGTGGGTGAGGTGTTCGAGCCTCTGGTCGATGATCAATGGCCACACAACCCCCATTTTGTCGAAAATAGCCGTGAACGACCATTTTCAATAATACCGAAGGCTAACACGTACGAATTTTTGACCAAGAAATGGTCTCCACCAGAAATCCAAGAGTGTGCTATACGGCAAGGAAACATATGTGGGGTGAGGTGTACGAGCCTCTGGTCGATGATAAATGGCCACACAACCCCCATTTTTGATGAAAATAGCCTTGAACGACCATTTTCAATAATATCGAAAGCTAACACCTACGGATTTTTGACCAACAAATGGTCTCCACCAGAAATCCAAGAATGTGGTCTATGGCAAGGAAACATATGTGGGGTGAGGTGTATGAGCCTTTGGTCGATGATCAATGGCCACACAACCACCATTTTTGTCGAAAATTGCCATGAACGACCATTTTCAATAATACCGAAGGCTAACACCTATGGAGTTTTGACCAAGAAATGGTCACCACCAGAAATCCAAGAATGTGGTCTATGGCAAGGAAACATGTGGGGTGAGGTGTATGAGCCTTTTGTCAATGATCAATTGCCACACAACCCCCATTTTTGTCGAAAATAGCCATGAACGACCATTTTCAATAATACGAAGGCTAACACCTACGAATTTTTGACCAAAATGGTCTCCACCAGAAATCCAAGAATGTGATATAGCAAGGAAACTTGTGGGGTGAGGTACGATCCTCTGGTCGATGATCAATGGCGACACAACCCCCATATTTGTCGAAAATAGCCATGAATGACCATTTTCAATGACACTGAAGGCTAACACCTACGAATTTTTGACAAATGGTCTCCACCAGAAATCCAAGATTGATCTATGCAAGAAACATATGTGGGTGAAGTGTACGAGCCTCTGGTCGATGATCAATGGCCACACACCCCCATTTTGTCGAAAATAGCCATGAACGACCATTTTCCATGACACTTAAGGCTAACACCTATAGATTTTTGACCAAGAAATGGTCTCCACCATAAATCCAAGAATGTGATCTATGGCAAGGAAACATATGTGTAGTGAGGTGTGAGCCTCTGGTCGAAATCAATGGCCACACAACCCCATTGTCAAAATAACCATGAATGACCATTTTCAATAATACCGAAGGCTAACACCTACGGATTTTTGACCAAGAAATGGTCTCCACCAGAAATCCAAGAATGTGATCTATGGCAAGGAAACATATGTGGGGTGAATGTACGAGCCTTTTGTCGATGATAATGGCCACACAACCCCATTTTAGTCAAAATAGCCATGAACGACCATTTTCAATAATACCGAAGGCTAACACCTATGAGTTTTTGACCAAGAAATGGTCTCCCACCAGAAATCCAAGAATGTGATATATGGCAAGGAAACATGTGGGGGAGGTGTACGAGCCTCTGGTCGATGATCAAAGCCACACAACCCCCATTTTGTCGAAAATAGCCATGAACGACCATTTTCAATGACATGAAGGCTAACACCTACGAATTTTTGACCAAGAAATGGTCTCCACCAGAAATCCAAGAATTGATCTATAGCAAGAAACATATGTGGGGTGAGGTGTACGATCCTCTGGTCGATGATCAAAGGCCACACAACCCCCATTTTTGTCGAAAATAGCCATGAATGACCATTTTCATGACACTGAAGGCTAACACCTACGATTTTTGACCAAAAATGGTCTCCACCAGAAATCCAAGATGTGATCTATGCAAGGAAAACATATGTGGGGTGAAGTGTACGAGCCTCTGGTCGATGATCAATGGCCACACAACCCCCATTTTGTCGAAAATAACCATGAACGACCATTTTCCATACACCGAAGGCTAACACCTACGATTTTTGACCAAGAAATGGTCTCCACCATAAATCCAAGAATGTGATCTATGGCAAGGAAACATATGTGTGAGGTGTATGAGCCTCGGTTGAAGATCAATGGCCACACACCCCCATTTTGTCCAAATAACCATGAATGACCATTTTCAATAATACCGAAGGCTAACACGTACGGATTTTGACCAAGAAATGGTCTCCACCAAA